>WBNQ01072214.1:2634-36723 GCA_013401375.1 Spizella passerina | reverse complement strand
CCTGCACAAACCCAAATCCAGGCAGGATCAACCTCCTCTGCTGGGCAGCTCTGGGGTCCCCATCACCCTGAACAAACCCAAATTCAGGCAGGATCAGCCTCCTCTGCTGGGCAGCTCTGTGCTCACCATCACCCTGAACAAACCCAAATTCAGGCAGGATCAGCCTCCTCTGCTGGGCAGCTCTGTGCTCACCATCACCCTGCACAAACCCAAATTCAGGCAGGATAAACCTCCTCAGTCACCATCACCCTGAACAAACCCAAATTCAGGCAGGATAAAGCTCCTCTGCTGGGCAGCTCTGGCCTCACATCACCCTGAACAAACCCAAATTCTCTCGGTCCCCATCACCCTGCAAAAACCCAAATCCATGCAGGCTTCTCCTCACTCTGGGGTCACATCATCCTGCACAAACCCAAATTCACTCAGGCTCTTCCTCAGTCCCCATCACCCTGCACAACCCCAAATTCAGCAGGTTCCTCCTCTCTCTGGGGTCCCCAATCACCCTGCACAACCCCAAATCCAGGCAGGCTCCTCCTGGCTGGCAGAAGGCAGAGCTGCCTCCAGCCCCTGCAGCTGCAGGAGTGGCCCCTTGCCCTGAGGGATGGCTCTGCTGGAAAGGCAGCAGCCATTTATCCCTCCTACCTGGCAGCTGTGAACCATCCGATGAGCATTTAACACAAAAAGACATTAGTGTACATTATAGATATGTCTGGAGTCCCCTTCTCCTTCTAAAAATGTCCAAAATGTCAATAAAGCAAAAATTGCTTACATGCTTTGCTGAAATGCCACACAAAAAATCAAAGGTGCTCGGTAGCTTCTTCAGAGCAATAAAAGTTTCAGAGCAGTAATTAGCTTATCTTTCTCAAAGTCTACCATTGGCTTTTTTCAGCTTTTATAAAAGAAAAAAAAATTAATCAAAATCATTTACAAACCCAGCCAACAAGTGAAATAAAGCTTGAACTATATTTAAGCCTAACATAAACAAATGCTGACTCAAATGATAATTTTTAAAATTCATAAATTGAGAGTGAACATGATGAAAGTGATTTCTAGAAATCATTTTCTGGACTCTCATACCTCAGAACCTGTGATGCCAAATAAACGAATAAAAAAGCAACAAGAGCTGGGCATGTGGGCCTGCAAAAACAACAGCAAACTAAGAGAACAGGCATGAAAATGTTAGACACCAACAAAGACCTTGGCCAGGGCTGAAGGAGATAAGATAACAGAGCTTCTGGAAAAGAAATCAATACCTGAAACCAAAGAGGATCATTGAATCAGAAAAACTATCCTTTTTTTTTTTTTTTTTTTTTTTTTTTGCACTCAATTTTTAATGAGCAAAATGTTCACTGCCCAAGTCAGAAATGCTGCCAATGCCTTTTAAGTGGTATTTGCTGGTGATTAATGGTATATCCTACTGAAAGTATGATAAGAAGCAAAAAAATGGAAAATCATCAGTGGAAATGAAAAAAAAAAATATAAGGACCAAGATGTTCATCAAATGCCTTTCTTCAAAATGCTACAGTTTAATGTTTGGAAAATAATAATGAAAACAAACCCAAACAAGACCTGAAGAGCAAATCAAGGCATTTTTGTGTGTATAAAGAAAATTTTAAGATTCTGTTAATTTTCTATCAAATCTAGTTACTTGTCCTACATCTTAAAGAAGTTGCAAGCAAATACTGCAATTTAATATCTCTGCTTGTATTTCCTAATTAACAAATATACTTCGGCAGCCTTGCAAATTGGCTTCAATTCAGGAAAATATTAACCATCTGCCTGAAACTAAGCACATTTTATACCTTCCTGAAGTCAGCTGGAAAGAGAAGCATGTATGCCTATATGCTAAAAACAAAACATATGCTCCAGTGATATGCTGAAATGGAGCCTTGGTGTTAAAAGGTCTTAATTCATGCTTGAAACCATCTTGAAATTCTTTGGTGAAAGGCAATATGGCAAGAATAACACTAGGTTTATCCTCATTTGAGCCACTAAACTTTAGACTATACATATATTTTTTAAACCAGATGACAGCACAGACACCTCATCATTCTCTCTGGCTCTGCAAAGGGGATCCCCAAAATATTCAGCTGCAAAACCAAGGCCTGAAGCTGTAACATGCACATTATTTCCGTGGTCTTGGGTAAGCATCTGCAGAGGGGCTGCAAAAACTAACGAGCTCAGCAGCCCCATCACTCATTTGACAGGCTCAAGATGCTCGCACACGTAGCAGCTGGGTTATTTTTAAAGCGACGCAGAAATATCCACAGAAATATACACGGAAATAAACACCCGACTATGAGAGACACATATATATTTCTGTTCCACGGACGCTCGGCCGTCTCCCTGGGGCCATTCCAGCCAGCAGCAGGAATCCCTGGAGCCCCAGTAGCCAAGGCCAGGCTCGGCTGGCCCGAGGTGCGGGTCAGTGCCCGATCCCGGGGACAGCAGCCATCCCGCAGGGGGAAAGGGGGATGCAGGGGAAGGGTCGGTACCGGATGAGGGTTCGGTACCAGATACACGGATGGGGTCGGTACCGGATGCAGAGGAGGGTTCGGTACCGGATGCAGGGATGGGGTCGGTACAAGATGAAGGCAAGGAAGTCGGTAACGGATGCAGGGGATGGTTCGGTACCAGATGCAGGGATGGAGTCGGTAACGGATGCAGGGAAGGGGTCGGTACCGGCTGCAGAGGAAGGTTCGGTACCTGATACAGAGGAGGGTTCGGTACCAGAGGAAGGGAAGAAGGTCTGTACCGGACGCGGGGAAGGGTTCGGTACCAGATGAAGGGAAGAAGGTCTGTACCGGACGCGGGGAAGGGTTCGGTACCAGATGAAGGGATGGGGTCGGTAACGGATGGGTTCGGTACCTGATGCAGAGGAGGGCTCGGTACCGGATGGAGGGGATGGTCCGGTACCAGATGCAGGGATGGGGTCGGTACCTCATACAGAGGAGGGTTCTGTACCTGATGCCGCGGCGGGGGCGCCCCCGGGCAGCGCCGCTCGCTGTTGCTGCGGGCGGGTGGCGGCGGCGGCGGTGGCGGCGGGGGGCGGCCGCCCCATCACCATCATCATCACCATCAGTACGGGCAGCAGCGCGGCCGGCAGCCCCGGGAGCAGCGCGGAGAGGCGCCCGCAGGTGCCCGGCATGGCGAGCAGCCCGCGGGCAGCGGAGGCATATTGCGGGAGCGCGGCCGGCGCAGCGCTCCGCACCCGCGGCCCCGGGCCCGGCTCTGCTGCTGCTGCGGCAGCGCCGCTGCCCGCCCGCCCACCGAGCGACGTGCCGGGGCGGGGCCGAGCGGGGCCACCTCCCACAGGTGCCCGGGATGTCACCGCCCCCTCTCTCCCCCAGGTGCCCGGGATGTCGCCTCCTCCCTCCCCCGGGTGCCCGGGATGTCACTGGCCCCCTCCTCCAGGTGCCCGGGGTGTCACCGCCTCTCTCCCCCCGGTGCCCGGGATGTCACCGGCCCCCTCCTCCCGGTGCCCGGGATGTCGCCGCTCTGAGGCAGCTCCCCTCGCATCGCCCCCCGCACTTGTTGCCGCAGGGCAGCGACCGCTGGGCGGTGTCAGTGACCCACAGATGCACGGAATCCACTGGGCTGGGAAAGGCCTTCGAGGTCACCGAGTCCACCCTGTGGCCCAAGAGCACCGTGTCAAGCACTGAGTGCCTCCTCCAGGCTGTCCTGAAACACCCGCAGGGATGGTGACTTCGCCCCCGCTCCGGGAATCCCGTTCTGATGTCTGATCACCCATTCTGTGAAAAACTTAGCCTAAACCTCCCCTAACACAGCTTAAGGCTGTGTCCTCTCCTCCTGAGCCCATCTGGCTGCTGCTGCTGCTGCTTTCAGGGAGCTGCAGGAGCAGCGAGGTCTCCCCTGGGTCACCTTTTCTCGGGAATAAACACACCCAGCTCCCTCAGCTGCTCCTCATCTCACTTGTGCTCCAGACCTTTCCCTTCCCTGGCCTCACAAACACATGAATACACGTTCCAATTTTACTTCAGTGCATCCTTAATTCTAAAAAAATGCATTCAGGAGAGCTAAGAATGTTTGTTCTCTATACTGCTGATCAGAGCAGTGTTGGATATCAGGGACTGCTGATAGGAGTAAACATGCACACGAGGCAGAGATGGCTGTGTGCAGGATCAAGGCTTTAGGAGATGTAATGTCATTTTCAAGGCTGTCACAGTGACTGGTACACATGCCTGATGAGGAGGGGCTGAGGGAGCTGGATGTATCCACACAGCCCAGCTTGGAGTAATGGAAAACCACTGCAGTGCTCACAGGAGGTAAGGCTGGGGAAAAAACCCCAAACCCGAGGAAAGGGAGCACATCCAGATAAACCAAAGTGCCCCAGAACAGAGGGACAGCCCCAACCTGCGTGCCTGGGAGCTGAGCACACACTGGGATCACCGCCCAGGGGTCTCACACTGGTGGGGATGAGCCCATGCCAGGAATTCAGGGAGGCCAATACCCCTTACAGAACAGGCCAACACTAAACCTTCAGTGGATGTTGAAAGAGTGAATAGAAACTTCTTTGGAAAGTATAGAATTACTTGAATTGCTTTTTAACAAACAAAGATCAGTCAAATAAAAGGTTTATTTTAGACACTATAACATACTAGGCCAAATCCTGTCGTTTTCAGATTGCAGAAAATTTCTTCATTGAAAGAGAAATGGAGGAACAGAGTCATAAACTGTAGCAGGGTATAAATTTGCCCATACTGAAAGGAGGAACTGACAGGTTACTGTGCATATTTTCAACATATCTCTTATAAAATCTGAAAAAAATCTAATATATTTTTCCTTATGCCTCCAGTCATTCTATACAGTATGATGTAATTACTTCACTGCCATTAACAATGACTTGAAATAGATTTGGGATTGACATAGAAAATACAATTTGCTTTTATTGCAGCTGCTGATAGTCCATTGGCACCATTTTGGAGCAGTCACTGCTTGCAGGGTAGTGGGAAATGCACATCCTCCTCAGCAGGTACTTCTCAATACTATTCTTTATTGTCAATCTGTCAATCTCTTTTTCTTAATCAGCACCAAAAAAACTTTTGCCATGAAAACCTGATTTCATTTTATAGGACCTTTCTTGAAAGGCAGCAAAGAACCACAAAACCCAGACAAATAAAACAATCATTTATTTGATGTGAAAACTCCTCCAGGATCTCATAAAGAAAAAAAATTTCTCCTTTTAGTGTAGCAGACATGCTCAGTGCCTATTTGCTTAATTAACATCCTCTCACCCAGCTTCCTATTTCAACCTTTTATGTGGGCACTGGGAAGGAAAAGTGGCTGTTCCTGCACAGCCTCTCTTGGAGCTGAATTAATTTTGGATTCCCTGCAACTCTGTGTGGTCCCAGGTGGAAGAAAGGGACCTGCAGAAAACTTGCTGCTGCTGCTCTGGGCTTCCTTTGTTCAGGAATTTGTCTGGTGACTGAGGGTGTGGCAGATCACAAATCCATTCCCAAATGTTTGCAGACGTGAGCTTTTAACAAGATATAAATTATTTGCAGAGGAATAGTTGAACGAGCTTGGCAGCTGGAACGTTTTAAATTAATGTTGATGATATGAATATGCACAATTATTCATTTATAAAGTTCTGGGAGGGAAGAAATCTGTTAAATGCATGATAAAAGCTTTCTTGAAAATTGTTCCAAATGGGGAATAACATGTGGAAATTAATTGTCTGTACTACATTTAGAAAAAATTACTAGGAAAAATCAGGGTACACAATAACATTCATTTCAGCAAAAATAAAATCACAGTCAAAATTTTCTTCTTAAATAAGTTTTCTTTGAAGAAATGAAGGTTTGTAGTAATTTATTTCAACTACCTGAGTATTCTCTTGAGGAACTGTGTCCAGCAGTAACTCCTGCAGTCTTTAAAGGTTGTTACATACTCTTCAAACTGCAAACAAATTGCAACCATTGCCTCCAACCACTGAACTTGGCATCTGCTGTTGTGCCAGGCCTGAAAATATGTGCACAAATGACACAGAAATGTCCATTTATGTGGACTCTGCAAAACTCTCAAAAGCAGTACCACACAGGCCTGGTCTGCATGTAAAATTACAAATAAAGTACATTACAATGAGGTGTTTTACTGTCAATATTCTTCTCATATTTTCAAGGTGTGTTTTGTGCTTTTGTGTCCTGCAAACCTAGTCTTAGCATGTCCTGTGGGTTTGTCAGGAGGGGTAATAATTGAGCACCAGATTTTCAGGAGGTTTATCAGGAATGTGCAGTGGAACAGATTGATTCTAGTGAAATACCTTGTGAGAAGATGGGCAGCTGACAGCACTAACCTCAATTCTTTATGCAGATCAGACAATATATAGATGAGAAATTCCTATGAATATTTTTTCAAAGTATTTCCAATTGTTCACCATGTTCTTGAGAATGCCTGAACCGGGGATTTAAAAATATTAATGTACTGATATGCAGTAAAGAATTAATGTATTAGCAATTAATTTACAAACTAACTAATGATCAAATCACACAGTGAAACATCACTCAGGTGTGCAAAGAGTGGAAGTACAGCAGCAGAGCTCCAGTGGAGTGGTGTAAATGAAAATTACCTCAGGACATGGGCCACCATTTTACCTCAGGTGGCTACACCATAAAATGGGAATTTGCAAAACCACTCTGTTGCCTTGTTCCTGTAATGAGACGGCTGTTGTCACTAATTTCTCAATAATAATGTATTAATTTGGAGCTGCTAGGCAGATGCAGTGATCCCTGTGCTGCTCTCCAAGTGCAGGTATCTTATTTAACAGGAGCCAGGCCTGTGTTGGCTGCAGGGTGTGTGGAACAAAGGCTAAAAGCCACGTTTGGCTTTTAACAAACGTTTGCTGCTGTTGTGTTTCTTACACCAGGTACAGCTACTGTGACATCAGTGGTGGTTAATTAAACCACAAATATCAGATTTTCATTTTTCTGTCACCTTTATCACTCTTCTCTTTAGGTTAACACATTCTCCATTAGCAAGCCAGGGAACTCACTCATTTGGAGTTTTTCTGAAGTGTTCACAATCACTTTACTTCTCACTGTTTGTTTTATCAATAAAACACACTCATGCCTTTATTGTGACAGAAATATTGCTGTCACCCCAGGCACACAGGTGAGTATGAGTGGTTATCAGAAAAAAATGCAACATTGATATTAAATGAGACTAATAATACAACAAGGAAAGAAACTCCACCGCTGAGAATTTTCCTAACCTCAGGATAAGATGTCACCATTTTCTACCTATAAAGTCTAAAATATTTATTTCTGGTATGCAGAAATTTCTGCAGGAAATCAATTTTCTGGCGATAGAATATAGTCTGTGACTAGATCATTTTTCTTGCTTGTGATTACAAGATTTTTTGACTCAAGGTGCCACTTGAGGTGCGAACCTAAAAGTTGTGTAAATGTAAGGTCTTTGAATTTAGCACATAACTGTGGAGCATAAACATATTATGAAATATTTCTGGTTAATTAAATGCATTTAAATGCATTTAATGCATTTAAATGCATTTAAAAAATACATTTAAGAAAAAACCAAACAAAAACAAACCTACAACAGAATTTCTGTTGATTAAGAGGTATTTTATTCCAAAATTCTAAATATCAGAATCAAATCAATAATTACATTTTTCAGTTTACCCAATCATAGTATTTTGAAATTGTATATATATACATAGAAAAATACAACCTAATAAAAACACTCAAATTTGCATTAGGATGAAAAGAATGAGTTAAAAAGCAAACCATAGCTTTAATAGCTATAAATTTCATATCAGTACAAAATTACTGTGCCACAACACCCACTCCTTTGCACAATTTATAATTTAATACAAAATAAGGTGACTTCAAATGTATATTGCTCTCCTTAAATGTACCGAAGACTTCTGAAAGAAGTTCATAGTAACTGAAAATATTCCCATTTATGCTGCAAGTATTTACTTCACGACAAAGAAACATAAAATGCAGCACTCTCGTTAGTATGTTAATTTTCTGCTTGTGCAAATAATGCTCTACTGATTTAATGCACGAGCAAACACAAAAGAAAGGCAAAAAAAATCCATTATGAAAAAATAAAATGTTACATTTTCAGCATATTTGTATCGTAGCAAATACAGGTTTCCTTCATGGACTGAAAAAGCAAAACCTGTACAAGGATTTTTTAGGATGCAAAATGCTACATGAAATCTTCCATTACTTTGCAAAAGCTAAGGGTCAGGTTATTCACCTTTAATGCAGCATATCTGGAGAAAGTCATTGCATCAAAGGTTAGATTTCCTGTGTTATGTTAAAATTCTACACATTGGGAAAAAACAGACCTAAATACCACAACCACATGAAACAGCAGTAGTACTACAGTACTCAACCCCATTATCCTACAGCCTCTACTCAAATTTTCCACCATGGCCTTAAAGAGGGTGGTCCCAGTCCTGAAGCACTCACGAGTTAGTAGTGGACACACTTTAGAATATACACCAAGCTTCACCCAATGTGGGTGATCAAAGGCTTCCAACAGCATTATTAATTAATTAATCCATCACCTCCAGTGAGCACGCTGCCTCTGCAAGGTCCTCACAAAAAAAAGGAAACACCACAAAGAAGGAAACAGCACGGCCCTTCTTAGGCCAGCAAAAGTGGGCAGAGGGCTGGCAGTGAGCCAGGTCAGACCATGGCATATTGCACCTGGGGGCTGAAAACTCAGTACCAGGGAGTTCAGATCCCCCAGGAGTCACAGAGCTCTGCAATAACCATGATCCCATCCAAGGAGCTCAGATCCCACAGAGCTCTGCAATGGCCATGATCCCATCTAAGGAGTTCAGATCCCACAGAGCTCAGCAATAACCATGATCCCAAACCAAAATCATCTCCTCTGGGCCCTGCCATCACNGAGCTCTGCAATAGCCATGATCCCAGCTGTGGCATCTGCCTGTGAGAGGGGCCACTGCACACCTCAGGAACAAACCAAAATCATCTCCTCTGGGCCCTGCCATCACCTTTTTTATTTTTTTGGTTCCCGTTTTTCTGTAATAAAATTTATTTGTTTTTTCCTAACTCATTAACAGCCAGCAGCACTGGACACAGAGAATCACGATCAAAGGGTCACGTTAGTCTGGACCAAAGACAAAATCTGGTTTTCACCAGTGTGGTGCTGCTCTGAGACTGTTTGGGAGGGTGGAGGAAAAAAATACTCTAGGATTCTGTCAGGGTAACCAACAACAAACCCAAATGCTGCAAAAAATCTAACTGCAGCATGATTCCTTGAAATAACCAACAGCATGCTGATTAGTAGTGGACTATTTTCAAAATATTTTCAAAATACCCTTTAAGACTATTTAAGCATGGACTCAAGTTTAGAAACAACTAAATATTTGATACCTTTGCTTGGAATAAATGTTTTATAAAGAAAGAGCACACGTAGGAAACTTTAGAAAGTTTCCACAAGCACTATGTGAATTGGAGATCAATGTGTAGATCAAGATTTAAAACAGGAAAAACCCTGATAACTTGGCAAACTTACTCAAAGATTTCAAATTATGTTGATAAATATAGCCCATATTTGACTTTACAGTCATGCTTAAACAAAAGCTATTTACACAATTTCATAGTTTCTTGAAAGAAATGTAAACCTATAAATTAGGTTCCTTGCTTTACATTTTCTAAATATTGTCAAATATAGTAATAGATAATATGCATTCTGTAATATAAATCACTTTTCAGTATTGATCATGAGATGCTGCATTAATTGCAAACTGGAGTACTTACATAATTTCATATTTCATTATAAAAGATATAGCTCTTTTAAAATGTTTTTATTGTCTAAATAATTACATAGCTGTTGATTTTATATTTATTAAAAAATCTGCTCCTGAAACATAGCTCTCAAAAGAAGGCTAGTTCTCTGTTACCATACTTGTAGTTTTTAAATTCTTCCAGTATGCACCATGTGCATACCAATTTTGACTCAAAGGCATTAATTTCATTCTAAAATACCTTTTCTAAAGTTTCTTAAAAATCTTTAACATCCTTCTACAGTACTTGCTGTAAGAATACATCAATGCCTCTAACTCAGTATAAAATTTATATTGACACAAGTACATACATAATCTGGACTCTTATTGCTGAATCTAGAACACACTATCAAAAGTTTCCTGCACTCTCATTCAGGAAAATTTCCAGTTTGGAATCTCCCTGAAACATAAATGCTACTTTAAATTGAATTTGTGGTGTTACATCTATGCTAAGTAACCTGTATACTCCATTTACATATGCTACTGTGGTCTTTTGAACCTAACTGGAAATTATTGGACATGAAAGAAGCAACTACTTGTTTCCATCCTTCAGCAGAAGGCAAGAAATAAAAATCACTTAAATAAGTCTTACTTTATGTAACTTCAAAAATGGAAGATACTTTCTACAGCTACAGCAGTTGTACCAATAAAATGTACCTTCTTATCCTGAAAATCAGCAAAAAGAGAGTTTCCAGTAAAATTAGGATGCAGTTAGCACTGACACTAGCAATGCCATGGTATCCCATCCATGTGAGCAGGAGGGATCTTGACCATGATTTTTATTTAAATACTCTTTTTCACCTCCTAACAAAGCCTACACATGCAAGTAGTCTAATAAATTTCAAGTCACCATGGAGTGTACATGTAATGAAAGCACACATGGAGGAATTAGAGCTATAATCTGTCTGGCAGCCTCTTAAACCTCTTACCCTACTGAGATTAAGACTGAGTAAAACCAAGCTCCTTGCACACAGATAATCAGCTGACAAGGCATGAGAACCACAAGCCCATGGAAGAAACTGAAAAGAATGCTGCTCTACCAAAGTCACATTTTGAGGCCAGGATCAAAGCCTGACTCCTGGCTCTCTACTATATTACTAGTAACAATACTAAAAATACAGACAAAAATAAGACATTGGCCACACTGAAGACCTTGAAAGTTCAGTGAAAGCAGAATCATGCCCTACACCCTTTCATGTGAACTAATTTTATCTAAACAAACTGTCTAAACCCAACACATGTACATGGATAAATATGCAAGCCTATATCTGGTGAACATACTGGCCCCCCAGACTCAGTGCTCTCAGATGCCATCATGGATCAGCAAATAAAAATGGACTTAACAAAAGCCATTGGTGGATTTTAAACCCCTGAAAGGATGCAGAAACCAGAGCTGAAACAAACTGCTCATTTCAGAATGTTCTGGGTTTAGTGAGCACTGCTGTATTTATGGGGGAGATGCAGCTATGAACAAAAACCCCAAGGTACAAAAGCAAACTAGAGGTTTTGCCCTTTCAAGAGCTTGTCTGCATAGAAATCTCACTGGTGTAAGAACAGTAGAAGTCTTCCTTTGTGTGCCTGGCTGCACACAGGGAGTGTGGTGTAATTTAAAATTTATAGTGTAATTCATTCTCTTTTTGGGAAAGAGAATAAACACATCTCATAGAAGGCACCTTAGTAATGGTTCAGGTATGTCCACTGTAGGATCTGTGCAACCTGTGGCTGCAAGCTGAACAACCTCCTGCTCTGCAGTTCCTTGTCTGCTGAAATGCAGAGACAATGCTCTTGTGTCAATCAGTGTAAGAAGTTTCCTTTTTTCTACACCCATGGTGAGGGAAATAAGCTGAGAGTGATGTAAACCCATGGCTTTAAACCACTGGCCTTTTGGTATGTTCAAAAACCAGCAATGGATCCAAATACTTAGTGTCTTTTCTGGCAATGAAATGCATTGAACATAATGAAATGCCTTGTGCAATGAAATGTCTTGTGCAATGAAACATGCAGGGACTGAAACAACGAATGAATCCAAGGAAACAAGCCAGTGAAACAATGAATGAGTGAAATGAAACAAGCCAAATCAACCTTGAGTTTTTGAACCCTTGTGCACTGCCAGCTCTTCCCTGCCTCATTGGATTCACTGTTCTCTGGGGGCAGGAGGTGAGGGAGGTGTGAGAGTGGCTGAAGGGCAGGTGTAGTCCAGATCCATGGATGTGGCTGCAGAGAGCCTGGGGTGAACAGCCCCTGTGCCACTCCATCCTGCACCTGGGCACGGTCAAGCAGGGAAAGTGAGGACTGACATCTTCCCTGCAGTGCACCAGGCAACCTGTGCCACACAGTGCCCTGCTAGAAACCAAAACACCATCCAAGTAATTTTCAGCCTTCAAACCCTGCACAGGTTTCACTTGTGGGCACCAAGGGTTTTCTCAGACATGTCTGTTGGCAGCCACAGCCCAGCATCTTGTCCCTGGCAGGGCATGAATGCATCCATGGTGCCAAGAACTCTGTGGAACACCTGGATCCTGCACTGTGGAAATACACAGCAGTCCTGGGATCTTGCCCTGAATCTTTTCCCCAAGTCCCACAGAAAGTACATCAGCCCCAGATTTTTATCCCTCACTTGGTGCTTGCAGGCTCAATCCCTACAGTGAGAGCCCCGGGATGTGGAGAACAGTATTTGTAAGGGAAATATTTCCCTTGTAGAGGGAAACTACAAGACAGATGACTGGTGTGCAGAACAGGTATCAGCTGTGAACAATTCCACTGAATAATTCCTATTTCTTGAGCAGGAGAAAAAAAATCATCATCAGAGATAATGCGTAAAGAACAATCTTCAGTACTGTAAAACAAGCTACATTCATCTTTTTTTTTTTGTGCAACTGACTTTCAAGAGCTAGGCAATGAAATGTAGTGTACTCCAACCAAAACCAACCATGGAATCCAGCCAGCACCTCTGGAGGCTGCTGGCTCCAAGGGCAAATGCAGAATCTGGGTAGCAATGCATGGAGAGTCAGTGCATGGACCAGAAAAGATGATGTGTCCTGTGTCCCAGCAAGCAGAATCCCAGCACTGCTGTCACTGGGGTTTGTCCCTGGGGCCAGTGCAGGTGTGTTAGTGGCAGGCAGGAACAGCATTAATGCAGGAGAGGGGTTTAAGTGTTTTGCCCTTGTTTTGCACACAGTGCTGATGCCTTCTGAGACCAGCAGCTCTGCAGTGCTGAGTGTTTGCTCATGAAGGGGGAAGCCAATATTTGTGACCAGGATGTAGGCAAGTGTACACTTGAGAATGTCTTACAGATAAAACTCTGCTTAAGCTTCTGATGTTCCCTCCCCGTTCTCATGTGGCTGCAGCTGCTCTCTTTCTTGCTCTTCCTGAGGTGGCCTCACACGTTTGAAAAAGCCCATCTGTGATTAAGAGAACAAGGAAGAAATTGCGTTGTGACTTGCAGAACATACACACATCCTTTCCCTTTCCTTCATCGTCAGATCTTAACTGATTAAGCTGTCTTTTCACTCTCTTCCCCCATTTTTGACCTCCAAAGACAGTCAATATTTTTAATATATTAAAAAATTAAACTGAGTTCAGCACCATCACAGACACGCTCTTCTATTCAGCTTCTTCCTGACAAAGCTGAAAAGCTTTTACAGTTATTCCAAAAACTTAGCAGATTCGGATGATATGAGGAGCAAGGCATTTCTGCAAAGTGCCAGTACTCTACGAAATAATACATCACTAGCAGGGAAAAGCAAATGACACAAAACCCCCCAGACAGAGAACTTACCCTGTACATGACAAACACCAGAACAGCCAGGAGCAGTAACCCTGCCAGCACAGCCAGAATGATAACCCACACTGGCACAGGCATGGGCTGGGGCTGAATGCCCCATGTGATATTTGTAGCAACCTGACAGAAAAACACAATAAATCACATTTTGCACCACAGTGACATGCTGAGTTCATCCATGCATTTTCAATCTTGTGTACCTTTATCCTATCATGATTAACATCTTAATCCAGTATAAATTACTTTTTCTCTCCAGAATGAATGGAAAGCCATAGATTCTTGGTGACATAAACACTTCACTGACCCAAATTTAATAGGATTTTAAAGTTAAATTATAGTAGGGGGTTGGGGATTGTTTTGCCTGAGTTTGCTTTTTTGCAATCAGTGGTAACATGGCAACATGTCTTCTGTAATTCTTGATGATTTTCAGTAAAACTGTAGGAATCTGGAAATATTTTGGAATTAGAGACAAATAATTAAGGGATTTTTCTTTTTTGTTTTTTTTTTCTAAAAGGCAATATACTTTGAAACAAAAAATCAAGTCCACAAGGCTTGAGAGAAAAAAGCCCCAGATAATAACCGGCATTAGAAACCATATTCAAAAATGAGTTAATCACAATAATTTTCTACCTTTTCCTTAAGATCTCTTAATTCTATAATGCTAAAAAACTTTCAATTTGCCAGCCCAAATATATCTTCCTTTCTGTTTGCACCCCGTCTCCTCTTTCCCTTTGAAACCCCCTGAGGCACAGAAGGTCTTTTTGTTCCACCCTCACATATAAAGTTCACATATGGTGCTGTATATAATATAATGAAAGTTAATTATTCAACCTGTAAGTGCTACTACGGTTGAAAGCAAATTTCAAGTAAAATATTTCTCTAACAACAATGGCATTAACAGGAACATGAGAACTGTTCACCATTATTTTTTTCATTTTCAATTGTCTTTCGAGCCACAAATATTGTCAGCTCCAGTCTGTTTTACCCTCAGCTGTATGTGCACAACTGAAATAAATACATGAAATAAATAGCTGATAAAATTAAAACTATATCAAGTCATAAAAGTGTTACTCAACAATAACCGTCTTTGCACTAATTTTGAAGTGATTGTATATGGGTACAAATAACTTACAACTGTAGAATTGTGAATATCTTCAAAGGAAAGGTTCTTATAAGGGAACTCTATAACACTGAAGGAAGCAGATGATTTCAGAGAGTAGGAATGATTCTGATTTTCTTTCTGTGGAAGAAAAACAAAATTAGCATTGCACGTGGGTACAAAAACCACTTTAAATGTTTCAGGAACAGTGACAGACTATTCCCAGTCACTCACATTCATGAAAGTTTGGGTCCAAAGGCGTGATTTTAAATACAATATTGCACTCTTTCCCCTCTCCAGGTGGCCAACTTGGCAGACAATCTTTAAACAGTCAGCAGTTCCACAGCCCTGTGTATAAAAATAGGAAGGATGTTCCAAGTATGAAAATATTTGAAATGTGCTTATTGGCACTACTTTACCCATATATATACATTGGGACACACTATAAATTATTAAAATACATTAAACAACCTCCAGTATTGGATAATTACTTACACCTTGCAGTTACAAAGGCAGCGATACGGTAATATGTTAATTCATATTAGAGATTTTTCTCCCATCATGTTTAGGGAGGAAAAACCTTCCTTGTGTTTGTTTTTGAGGACTCCTATGAGGCCAGGAGTGCAGGGGTGTTGGCAGCAGCCCGGTGCTGAGAGCTCACTCACCAGGGTGTGCACGTCCCCCTCGGCGGCAGCCGCGTCCCTCCGGCTGACGCGGTGCCCGCGCTGCTCCTCCCTGCCAAGGGTCTCATTCCTCTCGTCTTCCTTGGAAGCAGAAACCTAGCACACCACAAGGGAACACAAACTGTGGCTCAGCACATTGCAGGCTTCAAGCTGAAGGCCAAGAAAACACCTAACTGCAAGTTTCTCTCTTTCTATGCTAGCTATTCCTCAGATTCCGGCTGAAAATAAATCATCGCAAATCATACAGCAGAAGCACAGGAATTTTGTATTTATATATTCACTGAAGTTTCTTTCTGATTATAAAAGATACACAAGTATTCTTTGTTTTTCTCTACACTGAATATCTTCCCTCAGCCCTTTTTTTGCTCTTGAACTAACATGCTGACATTTTCCTGAACTAACACACCAACTTCTTCTTGAACTAACACTGACTTTTATTGCTTGTTCCAAACTATAATAGAAATCAAATCTCCTTACGCTCAATTAAACTTGCTGTGTCCTATCTGGTGTTTCTTTTCCTAGTCCAGAAAAAAAGGAGTTTCTTCTGTTCTGTAAATCCCATGTTTTGCTGGCAGTGATAGCTAACTCCTGTTGTCCTTTGTGGCCTTTGGATGAATAGATAAATTCATCCAAATTGGATGAATCTATTATTATCTATTATCTCTTTATCCAGTTGCATGAATTCATCCAAATTGGATGAATTTGTCCAATTGGATAAATAGATAACTTAATATTTAAAAAAATACCATTTTCTTCCAAGAAACAAAACTCAGAAAATTTACATAAAGAGTCCAGAAGCATCTGGTTTGTTTTAGGTTTTAGTTCTTGATCACATTGATTATAATTCTATTGCTTTGGACTTAGAACTCATATAGAACAGCCTTGAATTAAAAAGAAAATAAAAAGAAGAAAACCCCATAATAAGAGAAACAAGACAAATTGATCTTTGAGTTGATAATTTTGAGCTCCTGTTCACATTTTATTTTACCTGCTACATACATTGACAGGTAGTGTGGAAAAGTGTGGAAAACTTATTCATCAGCCATAGATAAAAAACTATCTCAGTTTGTCATATTCTCAGGGATTTGCCTATTTTGAGAACTCACAAAACAACCAAGCAAACTTCATTCCACTCAAAGGGAAAGTCCTGCTTACCTTAATTTTCAGTGGGTTGATTTCCATGTCAGAAGTGCAGTTCATGGGACCATCAATTTCATACTGCACAATGTACAACAGCGTGTTGTTTTTGTATTTGTAAGGCCACTGCAGAGTCATCATCACCTTGCTGAATGCACTTGGACCATTGTTTCTCAGCTGATTATGAAAATAAAATTTACAGATGTAAATAAATAAAGCTACT
Source organism: Spizella passerina (assembly GCA_013401375.1). Taxonomy (NCBI): domain Eukaryota; kingdom Metazoa; phylum Chordata; class Aves; order Passeriformes; family Passerellidae; genus Spizella; species Spizella passerina. Next base: position 19,995 of record WBNQ01072214.1, on the reverse strand, counting down.
CTCTCTGTTAATGTGCATATAATTGTTATATTTATATTTGAGCTACAAATGTGATACTGCCACTACCCCCACCCCAACAACTCATGGCAACGGCATCAAAACTTTATCTAAAAGTAGTAAAACTTTTAACTATTAATATTCACACAGTTCTCTTGGTAAGTTTTCTTAATTAAACAATCTAGATTAAATCTGCGATAATTCTTTAAAGGAAATTTTATATACCTAATTTTTTTCACAGCAAAAGACTTCAGAGTAGTGATTCAGAATAGATAGAGCACAATAATTTACAGCCATGAGCCATTCCCTGAGCTCACATTACTTCAAAAGTTTTATCTAGATTTCAAAAGGCAAGAAAATAAAATATGTGTAGTTATTCAGGTAATCAACCCCTGTTATACTATTTTCAGGCATTCCAACTCTTCTTGGATACAACAGTTATTGGCCCAGCATTAAAAAAAATAAAAGAAAAAAGAAAAAATTCATAATCTACTCCAGAGAAAAGCTACACCAAAAGATTTCTTTTCATTTATCACAGAACCATGTCACAGAAATCAGCAGTAATTCCACACCTCATAGATGTGCTGAACCAGAGGCCCAATGTCATCTTCTGTTTCAGGGTTCTCCTTGGGCTGCCAGTTTGCAATGGGAAGGAATATGTGGTCAGGGGACGAGACACTAAACAGCAGAGCAAAGGAGGTGTGGTTAGCAAGCATGAAAAAATAAATGGGATTCTCTAGGACATCTAAAGGAAAAAATCAACATGCTTTAAATGCAATCTCCTCTTCTTCATCCTCTGTATAAAACCTGAAAGAACAGAAGTGGTTGAATATTAAATGTCCAGTTCTGTTCTTTAAATTAAAAAAAAAGATAAAGGACACACACATCATCCAAACGAAACCAGTGTGAAATATTGTGATAATGAGAAATATTGATGATGTAGAGCCTCAGCAGTACAATCCTAACAATGATTCAGCCCTGAAAGCAGTGAAGATCCCAATCATGCTTTTCCAGTGTGCCATCCCCCACCTCTCAGATACTGAACAAATTTGTCACAATAATGAATGTAGTGGAAAATGTAAAAAAAAATTATGACTCAGGAATCCAAATTAACTGGTGTGAAGTTTTAGGTGTGAAGTAGAGATGTAACCAAGTCATTGCAATATTAATATTATGCTTAAGACTGAAGGTGAGGATGTTACAAACTTAAATTCCATAGAATCTTCAACTTTGGTTTCAGGGTTTTCTGAAACCCCAGTCAGTTTGCAGAGGAGAAAAGTGACCTGCAGAAATGTAAAGCTGCAAACAAGAGGGGTGATTTTTTCTTCTTCTAAAAAATATCTCTAGTAATGAAGGTACAATATTCCTTTTTGGAATAAATTGTGTAATAATTTAGAATTATTTAAGATCCAAAAGTCCAAAGGCTGGCTAGATATTGTCTTTATGATTCGAAATTCCCTAAAACTTCTTGGAAAACGTATGCAGACCTGAAAGGAAGTTCAGTGAATATAAAGAAGCAGATGTGCAAAGCTTCTTAAAAATGTTTATTAAAATAGTATTGCTTACCCTCTAATTTCAACAGCTGCTGAAATAGCAAGGTCAGCCTGATAATATGCTACTGGGCTCAGGTTGTCATATAGGTTGGAACTGCAGGGGAAAGAAAAGGTAAATTCTTAAATGAAATAAGCAATAATTAAAAAAACCCTCTACACTTGAAAGTAATTGTATGTAACATAGGATATTTCCTGAGCAGTAGGAAAGCACAATTGATAAAATCTAAGGACTAGATTCCAGCAAGTCCTCACTAAATGCATGGAGCCCCAGCAGGGAGAGGATGGTGAAGGACACAGAGTTAATGCTGACTCTGTCCTGCAGCTCTCATGTAAGAAATCACAGGGAACACTCCCCCCTCAAAGTGGTGCTGGAAGAAGAATCTTGATCTCCTTCAATTATTCTGTCCCCTTAAACAAACATTTTCCTTTACAAAGAATCCTGAATCTTCTGATCTTTCTCCCCTGCTGTTGTAATCAGCAAACACCTGCAGGAGTGTTTTCCTCCTGACCTGTAAATACCTCTCTCTTTTAGAGACTGGACCTGCTCTGCCAGGAACAGAGCCAGCATTGCAGATCCAGCTTGGTGAGTTTAAGCCAAGCAGTGTGATCCCTAAAAGCTGTCCCAGATAATCCCTGCTGATGCCTGTCACTGGGAACTGTGATTACTCTGTCCCATGGCACCTCTGCTCACCCTTCCTGCACCCACCAGTCACTGAGGGAATTTCCTTCCACCAAAGGCCTGAAACACTACAGGAAACTCCTTTCTCTTCCATCAGGAGACCAGCATGGCTTGAGCAGCCTTCCTGACTGTTTCTGACCCTGGGACAGCAGCCTGTGACTGCTGGCAGCCTAAGGAAGGGGACAGACACCCCAGAGCAGATTGCTTCTGCAAAGAGCAGTCCCATGTCACTGGCACACCTTCCCAGCTGGTGGAGAAGGGAAAACTCAACAGAGAGCAAAGGGAGATCAAAGAGATATTTCATGTGCCAAGGCCTTTGGTTGGTATGGCTAAACACTCCATCATTAAAATAGAATGGCAGCTTTAATCTTTCCTAACTCCCATGGATGACAAATGCATAGGTGGATGACATGAATTTATTCACTACATTAAAAAAAAAAAAAACCTAAAAATCTCTTAAATGGAAAAATAAGGTGGTTTTGGTCCACAATGGGGAGATAACAAAAAGCTGTATTCATACTGTCCATTAAAGACAACATAAAACTGCACTGGGTAAAGATACTCCGAAAGATCACATCTCCAAATTTAAATATCTCTGCAGAAGTTACAAATTCAGATTTTTATATCAGATTTATATGACAGGGCTCATCTGATAATTAACATGAACACTACTGTCTTGTTCCATTTAATTTTCAGGAATTTAATTAATTAATTTAATTCTGTTCCATTTAATTTTCTTTTAGGCTGGCTGCTGTGAAGGTTCAATGCATGTTTCTTGCTTGGACTACCCCACACACTGCCTGCCCTGAAAGACTCTTCTCCTCTAAATACATACAATTCAGAAGGAATTCAGAGTTCAAGCATCACTATTAAAAGAGGGCTGTAAACCCAAAGTTTTTCTGTGGCACCACAAGTGTCAGCAGAGCACAATGATACACACGTACAAATTTTCCTAATTTTTCCTGTATTTTAGGAAACCTAACTCAGTGTGGTTATTTTTCAAGCCATTACAAGGCAAAGACAAGAGAATTAGGCCAGAGTGATAGTGGTTTGCAGTCTGTTTGCTGTGTGTGTCCTCTCCCAGGGCAGGTCCATCCCCAGAGATTTCCATACCTGCGGATCTGCAAGTCGAACTTGACAGAGGTGTCCATCTCAGACTGCTGGTGCACGCTGAAACGCAGGCCAGCCAGGAGCTGGGGAACAAAACCACTGTGGTTCAGTTGGAAGCACAATAAAACACACATTAAAAGCTTCTCAGTGCTATTAGACTGCAGTGAAATGGCTTGAGACTCCTGGTGATGAGAGAACACACACACAGAACTGGCAAATTCCAGTTGTGCAGTTCATCCTGGCTGGAAATGTACTGCTCTCTCTTTAGATTACAGCCATAAAACACAAAATAAGGACTGTATCTTGCTCCCCACACGTACTTCAGCCATTTCTACACATAACTGAGCCTCCCCAGGTGCTGCAAAAAATATTGTAATCTAAAGAGCAGGGAACACATTAATGATTCAAAGTTAATTCTCAAGGTTTGGTCTAAGTCAATTCATATTTGCCATAACATCTGTGCAGTTCAGCTTGATACACTTCAAAAGATTTCGGAAATAGTATTTACTCATCTATACAAGATGGCTCTTGGAAGAAAAGCATCATGAAATTGTTATAATTGTGACTGATTTTCACTTCATTTCCTCAGGAAATAAGACTTACTATGTAATATCACCTTAAAATTTGTCTCACTAATATTTTTTTTAATTCTTCCAATTTCAGCTACATTTGGTGGAATTGTAGAGGTTTCAACTAGGCAAAACTCTGTCCTTCCTCATGAAAGTAGGCAGAAAAGAGATGAACTATGAGAAAAATTGTTGTGAGCTAGCTCGTGATTATATCCTAAAAATACATGTCAGATAAATACAAAAAATTCACGAGAGACCAAAGTCCATTAATTCCACTATTTAATGAATGACTCCTTTTGAGTTACATCATAAAACATAAAACACTCCTTCCAGCCTTTAATTTAGCTGAGAAGTTAAAACCAACCACCTCTGCACTAACCAAATGTGGGCAGTTAAATGTCAGGTGTAATCTTAAATTCCTGGGAGAAAACTTTCTGCCAAACACTGCTGTGATTAAGGAAAATGCCACCTGTCCCCAGACACCTGCTGGACCAGACCTTACCTTAGTTCCTGCTTTCATGGGATTGCCCAGGTCACAAACTACCATGCGAGTCTGATTCTCTGTTTTAAAAGCACACGACAGTCTGGCCAAAGCCTGCAATAAACCAGCAAAAAACACTGAGGAATGTCATTCTTTACATCTGGGCACCTGCATGAAAGTCTGGAGAGAAGTCCTAGATATGCTGTATTAATTTTAATATCATTTCTCAGCCAAGTAATAAAATGAAATAAAATCGGAGTATGGAAGTCTCCAAGGAGAAAAATGTTTCTGATACAGAACAGACCTGTTTTCAAGGTTATAAAAGAGAGGGGCTTTGAACAAATGGATCATTTCTCAGTGCTTTGAAATAATAGGAGCCACTAGGGATTTCCAGAGCAGCAGGTGAAGCATGACTCCTGAGAAGCAGCTGGGGTTTCACCTCGTTGTTGCGAACGACGCCGATGAAATCCGCCTGGGGAGGAACCACGACGAAGAGCTCGGCCTCATAGGCTCCTTCCCCCTGGTTCTGGGCACTGACAATCAGGGTCAGGGGGTTGTCATCACCAATGTAGATCTGCTTCTGGTCACTGCAAGGAAACAGTGTGAAAATCAGTTCTGCTTTGGGGTTTCACATTGCAGGGAACTGGCTGAACTTAGAGCAACGAGAGACATTCTGAAATTTCAGAAAGATATTGGAGAAATCTGGAGGCAGTGCCTTTTAAGGAAAATGCTCAAGAGAGCTTTTTTAAAATATTTTAAAAAAATATTTTTAAAAAACCCTCTGTCTATAATCAAATAGATTAAGTATTACATGGATCAAGTAAGTACAAATGGAGTAAGTATTACATGTTCTTTTATAAGAATCTTGCCTGTAAAATGTACCGCAAAGCCAAAAACTACAAACACCTCTTTCTCACAAGGAACAATCCATTATGGGCAGCTAAATCCCTGTGCACATTTTGAGTTACAGGCCCACTTTGCAGAGGTACAAGCAGATATTTATAACAAAACTCAAGGGAAGGCTCGGCTACACAGAAAAGAGCCAAGACCTCTGCAATACCTTTGGTTCCAGACACAAAGAGATTATTCTAGCAAACAAAGTGTTTTCATTTCACCAGCTACAAGCATACATAAGGGTATCTGCACTGATGTCAAGTGTTACTGAGGTGTTTGCATGAATTAGTGCTTGTGAAGTGTCCCATAATGTGCATATGCTATTATGCATTAAAGAACAGATTAGGAGATAATCCAGCAAGAGAGGGTTTAGGCCACACAAAGTAAAAAAAAAACCTCAGACTCATGAATGAGTTACCACTGACAAATTGTTTCTTTTTTTCAGGTTTGATAAAAGATACTGCCAATACCAACAATTTTTTTTCATAGATGTGACTATAGAGCCCTACTGCTCCCCTTGCTGGATAAAGCACTTCTTCCTGTGTCTGTCTAATATTAAACAACACAACAGAGATACTAATATTTAACAACACAACAATGGCAGCTAGCAGTGGTTTATTCTCACTACACATGTAAAGCTTAGCAAATAAATAAATAAATATGGCCTATTTACAGTGGAGGCTGGGGTGAGAGTGGGAGTGGTGCATTACATGCCAAAGACATTAGGTTCCAAAGCAGAAAATGGGTTTTCATTAAAGCATATAAGCCTGAGTTTAGATTGCATACAATGAGGAGTCCTGCTTATTTTAATAGATCCCTTAAATAAAAGTAGTACCAGCTACTGAATTTTAGACTTCAAGTAGGAAAACTACTTTTCCTTGTATTTTTGTCATGTATTTACCTTTCTACTGACACCTCCAGCTTTGGTTTGCAGATGTTATCATCCCCACAATCCAGCAGGATATGGGCCTATGGAAAAATGAAACAAATACTGTTGTAATAATTCTTTCATCTGTTCTAACATACATCTTCAGTAACACTGTTTCACCAGCACATTAAAAGAAATTCCACATAGCTGGTTATGGAATGTTTTCATGCCATTAGTCTTAGAAGAGAACAAATGAGTTTTTATATGTGAGGGACACTGTGCCTCATCCTGCCCTACTGCAATTCTAGGACTTAACCATCTTGCCATACTTTGAATAATCCCTTCATATTAAGGGATTGATGCTCTTAACAAACAATTGTAAAAATTTGTAAAAAAGGTCAGGAATAGAAAAACTATTTATATTATCTTAGTAGAACTACAGGGGAAAACATAATGTACATAGAGCAGCATAGCATGAGAATGGGTGAAAGCCTTGACTGTTAACTCTTGCAGGACTAGTCTGATTTTCTCCCTAAGATGGAGCAATGCTCTGAGTTCTCTGATGCCAGGCTGTGTGAGCAGGGTACCTGTCTGCTCATGTTGGCAGGAGTGAACTGGTTGAGGATAGGGTGCAGTCCTGTGGCATCTGCAGCTGTCCTGTAATCCAGACGATATTCCATGAAAATAGTGATGGGAGTCAGCTTGTCTCTGAACTCAGATTCATCCTGGGGAAAGCAAACATTTCAACCACAGTTCAAATGGAGAGGCCAAAACATTAAAACTTCTGAGCTCTTTTCAAAGCAGAAAATCTCTTGTCAGAAAACCTGCACAATTTCAGCAGTAACATGCCTGTTTAAAACATGGAAAACTGGAGCACACAGAAATATTAAGTCATGGAAATCCAGTACACAACTCTGCTCTTTACTGTCAGACCAACCTCAGTCTGCTTCTAAGATCCCTCAGAGATACTCATCTTTGGAGTTAGAATTTTTCCTTCCTGAAGTTATTAGTTGGCACTTGGAAGTTGCTGACTTTGATGCTGTTTATTTGAAATCATTCTGCCTATCAAACATTGACCCTGCCTTTCAGAGAACTTACAAACTCACATCTCTTAGCTTTACATCTGCCACAGATTTGCTCAGTGTAAACTCTGCTTCCTTTCTGAGAGTAATGAAAACTACTGACTCTAGCACAGCTCACTCTTATTGCAGAAGATGACTTCTGTGGGCAGAAACTTATTGATTACCTATAGTTTTAAACCAGTTTTGCACCCCATTTATGATCATTTCACATAGGTCATGTATCATTACTTTCTTTATGAAAATATCAGGTGGAAATGTGTTAAATCTTTACTAACCCTGAGATCTGAGATGTCTAATTCTGTATATAACCAATTCACAAAAGTCAGGTCAAAGAAAGTATTACCTAGCCTCCATGAATCCCTAATGATTGCTAGTATTTTTATTTGGTTTTTTTTTAGTGGGAAGCAAGAATTGTTTATATTTGATTTATAAATGCTCAGAGATAAATCTGAGCTGCATAGAACTTACATAGCTACACACAATGTTTCTTCTACTGATTAAAACCTTTAAATTGTGTTAGCATCTGTTCACATTTGTGGGGATGAAAACAGAAAGACTGAGAAAAAGCAAACTTAGTTTTGCTTTTCAAAAACTAAGCAACTCTCTCCATCTCCTCTTCAACTTTCTCCATCTCCTCTGCCATTTGCTTATTTTGGCTTGTCAGTTGCAGGTCCATATTTTTCTTCAATTTTTAACCTCCAAAGCAGAGAGGACAACCTCTGCTTATTGACTTTCATGTTCTTTGGAAATTATAACTAATTTGGTGCCTGGATGGCTTATCCAAGAAGTCCAGAACAAAGTCCTGCATTGAATTTCCAATGCATTTAGGGACCAGGACCTTAGCCACAAGAAGATGCATCATTCATGCTGTGACAGCAGCACTCATTCAGGACAGATGTATGGTTTTGGTTATTTCAGGTCCATCCACTAAAAACAAAATTTTTCTAGCATTTTTTTCTTTTTTTCTTTTTTTTTTAACTTAACACAAAGAACTTACAATAGGCAAAGCATCAAAAATTATTTGCCTGAAATATGAATGGCTGCTTACCCTCAAGAAGGCATCGAGTTCCTCGCAGTTCATTTTGCCCCCCTTAGTAATGGTCATGTTCTTGGAGTGGCTGGGCTGTTTGCTGTGCAGAAACAGAGCTCTCCTGATGGCTCCTTTCTGCTTCAGCTTGTCCAGCAGCAGCTCCACCTGGAAATCTGGCCAAGACAAAGGGTTTGGGTTAGGGGTGTTTCATTCCATTAAGCACAGTGCAGAATGCCCTCAGAAATTGAGCTAAACACTGATTTCAACTACACCACAAACCTAGTGCTTGCCCCTCTTGAAACCTCCAGCTCTTCCCCTGTAAAATCTGCCATTACATTAGCTCTCAAGCACTCCTACTGTCCTAAATTGGATTCTGATTTCTCCTTAAACACTGGAAATATCTAAGAACACAGATACATTTATAATTTGTAATTGCTGTAGAACAGCAAGAACTAGAGTTAGATTTTTTCCCACTAAATTTAAAGCAATGTTGCACATAACATTTGTATTTTAAAATGCTATTGCTAAGCTAATTACTTGAAATATTTGATATAGATAATAAAACTTGTAATACATAACAGATATTCATATGAGCCTCCCAAGATCACCACCTCTGTACATGCCACAGAAAATAAAGGAAAAGATTTTGCAATGAGTAGACACTACCTGCTTGCCACACTAAATAATCTCTTGGACCCAACTTAAACACTTGTTTGAAACAATCTTTTCCTGATTCTAATGTGAGAATCTGATGAAAAAGGTCAGTGATATCAATCAGAGAGTCAGAATCTCAACAGGATGTGACAAGTTCCCTGTGGCTTGTCTCTATCTCTCAGGCCCACAATGCACATACTTGAATATTCTTGTCTGAAAACCCCCTCAATGAGAGTTACTGTAAATCCTGTAAAATACAAAGGGCTTTCCAAGACTGGTTAACCACAGAGTTGAACATATGTTTAAAGTCTCAGATATGGTCAAATGACTTCTACACCACTGCAGCAAAGCTTGCTGGAGAGTCCCATGTGTGTACATGCCACCCCAGTGGCAGCAGTGGCTGCAAAGGGCACCCAGGTGTTTGTCATGAAAATAACAATGACCAGTGCTCCTGTCTGCAAACAATACAACAAAAATTCCAATTTTTAAATGAGCAGAACTTACTGAGTGAGTTGGGGAGCTTTCCTTTGCCATCCGCCTTTAAGCAGAACTTCACTTTGAAGCTGTTTGGGAGGGAAAAAAAATTAATTTCACACACTTTTTCTCTCATTTTCTTCTAAAACTCCTCACTATTTACTTATGTTCAGATGTATCCTGTTTTTGAGACTCTAGCCCATTCCCAAAAGCTATTTTCTACTGATGGAAGAGAAACTATAATCTATTAACAAGTCGGCAGAATTGCAGAAACTACAAAGTTCTGGAGTCTTGGCTCATCTAGGAACAATCACCTCTGGACTGGAATGTTTATTTCTGTATTCAGATGGGTCTGATTTATAAATCTATCATACTGACCCTGAAAAGAAAGTTAGCAGTAGGAAGGGAAAGTGGGTTGGGGTGATAGCCTGGGAAACAGAAGCAAAATCAGTTTGCAGAGCAGATCATTGCCCCAGTGTGTGTGTTAGTGGGTAAAAACACTGCAAATGCCATGGGATGTGCTGATGTCTTGGAAAGACCTTACTCTGCTCAGCAATAAATAAATAAAATAAAATAAAATAAATAAATAAATAAATGACATGTTTTGGGCCTCAGTCTGGCATCTACTAAAGACAGTGCTGGTCCTCTAACTGCTGCCAGAGAGTTCTTATTTTGTATTGTCTGCTCTGTCAGAAAAATCTGTGCTTGTCCTTTATTTCTTAATTAGCTAACTAGACTTCCTGAGACCTTTCAGAATTGCAAACTTTCAAAATTAAAACCCAAGAAGTCCCTCCCCTCAAATGAAAACATGAAACATGAAACTCTGCTTACCAAGAAACTTTTACATCTCCCAGCGAACAGGCTTTGTTTTCTGGGTTTAGAATGGTTGGATTAACTTCCAGGGCAGCATTTACTCTAATAACTGGTCTTGCCCTGCAAAGAAAACATCCTCTTGAAGAGCACTCAACACCATGTTTGACAATGCCCCCCCATCAAATTGTGCAATATACACAAACACACAGTATTTAGTGAAACCACAAGAAAAACAAGTAACCATTTACTAGATGAAGCTTTTCTGTGCCCGTTCATTTCCATCAGCCACAACATGGACAACTGTGTAAAGAGGGAGTCCTATCCACTTATAGCACAGACCAACATGTTCTCCCAAAATGAGCAAGCTGGGATGAGAATATTGGGATTGCAGTGTAATAGCTTGTAGCTGCTGTGTCACAATCTGGGAAACTGTTGTGTCAGAATCTAGAAAACTGTCACTCAGAAAGCCTTGAAGACAGCTTATTTATGTTTTCTCCTGACCACATACTATTGAGAAAGATGAATTTCAGGCAGCAGATAGGTATACTCATTAATAAAAGCAGTATAGTGATTTTTCACCTCCAGAGGTTTGGACAGTGGAGTGTCAGATTTTCAGACTTCCCTAATCCTGCTTTCTTTGGTAGCTCCAGAACCCCACTGAGCTTTCACTCAGGTACAATGTAAGGTACACAGGGACCCTTACCTGTACAGAACAGCTGTGTCAACACCAAAGGCTCCAACAATCAAGTCTAGAAAGAGAGGAGACACACCACACATTACACCTTGCTTTGTGAAATATGCTGTCTCTCAAGGGTGGGGCTGCTACTGAGTTATTGCAAAGTGCCATTTGGGGGCAGAGGACCTGGATATCCATTTTTGTCCACATCTGTGGCTCCTTTCAGGGAGTACCCAAAGCTGGGGGGCATGGTGCGAGCAGCCCACTGCCCTTCCAGGACCTGGGATGGGATGGCATTCAAACCACTCGCTCCTCCGTTGTAGATGTACACCAGCCCTCTCTTGTCCTCTCCACCATATGGAGCAGCAACTGCAATGTCTGGAAACCAAAAGAAGAATTATCAACCTCTCCAGACACAAATTAGAACATGTTTGTGCTTACATCAATCAATAATTTCTGATATAACAGTTTCAGTGTGCGTCAGGATAGGAATGTGCTCTTTGTTGACAGAGTGACAAAACTGTCTTTTGTCCTCTCAAAAAGGAAAGAAGCTTAGAAGTTTCTCTCTAAGACACCTCACAAGACATTGAAGACTTCACCTCAAACTTAAAGACAGCTAATTAGACAAAAGCCAAAAAGTCTCCCTAAGCAATTTACTATTAAAAGAGAACAAAGAAACTATTTGCTTTTGTGAGGTGTTTTACCAAGAGCAAAAACTTCTTGCACCTAACTCAGTTTTTCTCTATTTGTTATTTTGCCTTTTATTAAACTTTTTTTTTGTTTCTAACATTGCAACAGAAGCTGTCTTGCTAATTTTATGCCTCCAAAAGTAGCTGAGCTATTTTGAGTAAGTTATAGACTTCCAAAAGCTTATAAGAGGCTCAAAGAGGCAACTATTACTTGTCAGTAGGGAGGAAGTGCAACCAGCCTTTAAAGTGCTCATCAACGTTTGTTTGTTTATTATTCCTTTTATTTGTTCTGTTTTTCCATTTATTATTGGATGCTGTTTTTTCTACAAAGTATAAATGTTTAACAAGAACATGTTAACATGTTATGGGGAGAGGAAGGGGTGAAATAGTTCTACAAAAACTTCTCAACTTTGGTGACTTTTTTTGCAGTGAAATCATATGGATTTGGGATGCTTTTGAGATTATTAAAACAAGCAGAGTTAGTCACTGTGGGTGCCAAACCACAAAGCTAAGTGTGACCCTATTCCCATTTCCTTTACATGCTCATGTTCCTCCAAAGAGTGGGATGTATTAATAATTCTGGAAAATTTAAATCATCCTAAACAAATGGTAAATATTAAAATCCAGACTATCCCATAGCTTGGCAGCATGCTTTATGGAGATCTTCCAGTTAAGTGAAGTTATTCTATCTCTTAAATTTAAAAGTACTCACTGTTAATGATTAATAAACGGTAGGAAACAAAATGCTAATTAGACTATCTGTAAGGACAGCTTTAAAAGTGCACATATGATCTAATTTCAACATTTCCACAGACAGTTCAAGGACCAAATATAAAGCACTACTTGGAATAGTTATGTTTTTCCTTCCTTTTTTCTGAAATTTAGGAAAGTTTGATGAAAAGAATAAGGACTTCAAAGTTTACAGTTTTGTATTTTTGACTCCTATTTACAAACTTCATGAAGACAGTAAAAATTCCTATCTTGCACCATACTGTGATGGAAGGCATTTTAATTAACACTCCCAAAATGAGGCAGAGCAATAAAACCCAAAACAAACAGACGAAATAACACCAAAGCCATTTGAAAGAGGAAGCTTTTGCTATGATTCTCTTTCCTACAGTGTATTCCAAATGTAAGTATGGTGGAATCAAAAAATGTTTGGGATAATCTCATCAAGAGACTGGAATTTTGGCTGTCAGCTCTCTGATGTCTCCTGTAAATAGTTGCAGTGATATTACATCTTCACACTGATCCTACGTCCAGTTAGCAACTAAAAAAGTCTCTTTCAGTTTCAACTACATGGTGAAATTATCATCAAAAATAAATTAGAGCTACCTGGGAATTTGAAGTAACCATCTATTGTAATTTTTGATGTAACAGAAAATATTTAGCCTGCAAGCAGAATGGAAAAAATGAAGATTTTTCATGGAACTCAAATTCCCACTACTCTTTAGGCAGCACTGGAGTATAATGGGCATTAAAAAGTCTTCTCCTTAGGATTCCTGGAAATCTTCATCCTAACACTACGTGATTCTTGTCTGCTTTATTGTTTTTCATTCCTATCAGAAAGTAACCAGAAGCTTGGCAAGGGAGAGTCTCAGCTCCAGTTGTGTCAGACTCAAATTTCTCTTCCAATTACTCACTCAAGACACTCAGCTCTTCTGGCTGTAGCTGCTATGCAGTATTTCCACTAAACTCTTCAATTTTGATTAGTAAATTTAAAAAAACCAAACCCTACTCTTTTCTCAGGAAGATCTTTTTTACACAAACATTTTTAAGCAGCAATCTGAAATCAAACCTTCTGTTCTGTCATCATTGTGTCTCTAGAGAGGAAAATGGTCTTTAAACAACGGAAAGAGGAAAATTACGAAGATGTCCTAACAGGTCACAGTGGAGGTATTTTATTGAAGCTTCTATTGTGGTCATGGCTTAGAAAACAATCAGCTGGTCAGTGTGAGAGCTAGAGGAGTTCATGCTGTGTCAGTGGTATAGTCTCTGCTCGATGCATCCATGGAACTCCTGTTGGCATTCCTGGGAGTAGCACACAAGCATCGAAGGGAGTCTAAACCTCAGCGTCCCTCACTCGCTCACGGCTACAGCACTGAGGGTTTGTGAGCAGGATCCACATTCTCTGTGCTGGCTGGTGCCTTATGCAGGCTGACCTAGAACAGAGACTAAACTGAGCTAAAAAATAAAGTAGGGATTTATTAGGAGGCCTCAATGGATGCACCTTGAGCAGCACAAGAGCCCAGCCAGGGCAACACCCAGGATGAACCAAAATGGTCACAGAATGGACAACTGGTCACGGGGTCTCTCACTTTTATAAGTTCTGATCCATTTGCATATTGGATCTAATTGTTCAATTACAGCTTTAGCTGATGAAGTCCCATCCTTCTTGTTTTTCTCCTTTCAGTCCACATTATTTATGCTCCTGGGCCTGAGATTTGGATCATTTGTCCTTGGTCCCCAGCTAGAGAAGGAATCATTACCATCCCCTAATATGAAGCTCAGAACTACACATTAAAGCAGTACAGACTCTACAGAATCTGAAAAATATAAAAGCTAAAACCTGAGGCATCACCCTCCACAACCAGGAGATCCTGATTGAGAATCAATATTGTATTTGCAGGGAATGCCTCGATGAAGGCAGAAATGATGCATCTGACTCCATGTTCTCAGAAGGCTAATTTATTCCTTTATAATCCTATAGTATATTAAAGAATACTATAGTAACTATAGTAAAGAATACAGAGAGCATACTTACTGAATGTTAAAAAGATAATAATGAAAACTTGTGACTCTTTCCAGAGTCTCGACACAGTTTGGCCCCAATTGGCCAATGCGTTAAAACAGCTCACACCAGAATCCAACCAGGCAATCACCTTTGGGTAAACAATCTCCAAACACTTCCACATGAGCACAACAAGAGAAAAGCAAATAAGTTAATAATTGTTTTCCTTTTCTCTGAAGCTTCTCAGCTTCCTAGAAGAAAAAATCCTTAGCAAAAGAATTTTTTTCAGAGAATGTGAATGCCACAAATCAACATCCTACCGTTGAAGCCATCCTGATCCAGGTCCCCCAGGGGCGCGATGGAGCTGCCGAACCGCGCAAAGATCTCAAAGCCGTTCAGCTTTGCTGTCTGAAACCCTCCCGAGGCTCGCTGAAGGCAGATGGTTACTTGGCCAACCTCCTGAAGCTTCCCATCTGAGCTTCGATCCATAAAAAGAGGGGCTCCAATAAACAGATCTGTGTAACTGGACCAAAACAGGACAGAGATCTTCAGCAGCAGCAGGAGAGAATTCATTCTCTTCAGCACTGTTAGCTCAGCACTGAAGTCAACACTCAGATGAAAGCTAACTATCTTTAAATTCAACTGAAAGCAAATATTTGTTGACCAAGTAAGCACAAATATACAAAAATTTAATGGACCTTAAACATGTGAATATAGACATGTATTTATGTAGCTAAATGCAAAAGCAAACCTACAAATGTTAAAACAAATGTGGAGTGTTAGCAAATGAGTTGTGTAGATGTGTTAAACCAGCAATGAAGAGAGAAATCTAGATTGTGGGAAACACATTTTAATAAAAAGTTTTTTTTCTTTCCAGAAACAAGTTGGGTGGCATTGGTGAGAAGAGAGAGAAGAGGACACTTACTTGTCCCCATCAATATCTGTGGCAGCCACCGAATACCCAAAATAGGCAGCCATCTGGAAAACAAAATTCAAACCAAACCCATGAGTTGTAGTGATACAAACAACTTTACACAAATCTGTACACAAAATACATCAGGGTGATGATAATATATCACAAATTTTTTTGTTCCTTTCTTTTTTGTTTCTCTTCCATACTCTGTTAGAAAGTAAACCCATTGGTTACTTTTCCCATTTCCCCATTCGTGATCCAGCTCTTTCCCAGCTCTCAAAACAGGCAGCATTTCCTTTATTTAAATAAGATTAGAATTCCATCAGACTTCATAAAATGCTGCTTTGGCAATCAAGCCAGCAATATGCAGACTATTATCTAGCACTCTAAATACTGTTGCACTATAGGAAAGGCTTGCTGGTCACCCACCACAGTCAGCAGAGGCACCCACCTGCTCTCCAGTGAAGTTGTACATGGAGGACATGTTTTTCCCATTGTAAATGGACACCTGCACATGAAGAAATACACGTTACAGCATACCAGCAATAATCACCTTTTTTTTATTTAATGTAAAGTTTAATGTTTAAAGTTTCAGATTTTTTACCATGCCCAGAGTTCTTGCTGCCCGTGGGACTCCTGACACAAAGTCTGAAACACAAAGCAAGAACAGATAACAGTCAGATCCCAAGGCACAGTGTCTGCTGAACACAAGAGCTCATTCCTAGCACTTGATTCATTTCCCTGTGCACTGTACCATTGTTTTGAAAAATCTGCCCATCCTATTACCATGATGTTCTTACTGAAGCAAGGGGCTTACCTTCAATGCCATCACCATTGAAGTCTCCAACAGCCACTGAATAACCTGCAGAGACAAGATGAGGCTTTAAAAACCTTACTGAACCTTTCATCTCTCTTTACACTTATCACAAGTGTCTTTGTGCACAGTCCTCCTCTCTTCTTCTTAAAATGCACTGGTGTAAATATTGCCTTGCAGCAGCTTAGACTATGAAAAACTCCAGGAGTGGCTGTAACTCATCAGTATCCAGAAATTTGAGATCAGAAGATGAAAATTTTAAATTTTAATCCTGGGAATTTTCCTGGTATATCCTTGCTTATTTTCTGAGCCTGGTTAGACATACATGAAGCAAAATGACGATTTCCCATTCCTCATTTTTCTTCTAAATCATAATTCTTTAACATTTTTATTTTGTTTTGGTAGGTTATTTAGAAATAGCTGCTTTTAAATAACAAACAACCAACCACCTATGTGACTAACCTCTCATATAAAAATCATGCATTAGCCATTCCCATATTCAGCCTGAATCACAGAGCATGTAAAATCATGAAAATACTTCCATTTATTTTGTCATCACGTGCTTTTTCAGTCAAGCCTATGGCAAAATAACTACAATAAACAACTACATCGTACATAAATGAGTGTATTTTCAGGAATTCTCTACCTTGTTTTCTGTTAGATGTGGAATTGTTAGTTGTGTGATTTAAATGTAAGCATCAGCAGTGGCAGGGAGTAAACAATAAATAACTACAGTTCCATCATACATAAATGAGTGCATTTTCAGGAATTCACTCCCTTGTTGCCTGTTAGATGTGGAATTGCCAGTTGTGTGATTTAGATGTTGGCAGGGAGTGCTGCAGGTGGATGTTTCTGGTTTCCCACCACGTACCCAAGTAGCTGTCATCAAAAGCAGCACTGGCAGGCCTGGTGGCTAACTGGTCATCATACTTGGTGCTGTAGACTTTGGAGTCATACTTTGCCACAATCTCTGTCACTCTGTCAGAAATCAGCTGGCCTAAAGAGAGAGAAAAGAGCTGAAAACCACAACCAGAATTCACTGCCCTCAAAAGCAGTGGCACTTCCACAACACCAACTGCAAAAGGACCAGCTGCAGCAGCACCAAGAAGGACACAAGTGAAAATATGGATCCTACTCCAGCAAAAACATGTGCACATATTGAATCAAAAGCACACACTCGGCTCTCACTGAAAACAGAGGCCAAACTAAGGCAGGATTTAAAAGGCAGGGCTGAGATATCATACACGCATGGTTGTGCAGAACTGAGAACTTGGGGTGCTCCTTGCTCAAATACCACAACAGGAGAGCCTGTTTTGGTGGACAAGAAGCCAATA
>WBNQ01072212.1:8237-20079 GCA_013401375.1 Spizella passerina | reverse complement strand
CCTCATCAGGTTGCTGTAATACCTGTGCTGGGCACTGGAGCACCTGGCAGGTGTTGGGCTGCAGCCTTTCATCTTCTGCCAGGGTTTGCAATGGCTGAGTTGCTCTGCAGTGATTCAGCACTTTGCACTGAAACCCCCTTTCACTGGGAAGATGCAGATTGATTCTAGCAACAAGTGTCAGTAAAGGTCTAGAGAATAATTCTCTTGGGAATTTTGAGAGTAAAGCCTTTTTTTTTTTGTTTGTTTCCCAAGTCTTCATTGAGCCTTAATATAATTAATAGATTTGTAGTGAAAAAACTTGTTGCCTTTGATTCTGGAGATGAAAGTCCAGATATTTCTGAAACATTTAATTATATAACAGATGCTTCCCTTGTATTAAAATTCAAGAATGTGGCTTTGATAAAAAAAAAAAAAAAAGGCAATTTCAGGACAGATTTTCTGAATGACCTACTATGTTTTCTATTATTTCCTCCACTCCCCACAAAAGGTACTGGTTTTATACCTACCCATATTTGACTGTGATCACTCTTACAACCACCTCTAGAGCTCACAGTCTCTTCTAGAGGTTGAGTACTCCCTGGAAACAATCAAGCAAAGACCTAGCTGAGGTTCCTACCCTTCCCTAATGATGCAGGTTGCAGCCGCAGTGAGGATGCCTGCTCCATTTCTATTTTTACTGAAATCACATAGTAAGGACTGGTTTTAAAAATTTTTATTTCAGGAAGATAATGCTATGAGATCAAGGCTTTTTATTTATCTGAGCTGCTGTAGAGCAATATATGATTATATACCAATAGGCATAATAAAATAATTTAATAATTTGAAAGACATTCCTGAACTTGCTTAATTTTTTCATGTATTTTGCATTTAAGAGTCCTTTACAGGTTTTGTCATAGCTTTTAGTTACATGATGAGAATTAAAATTAGAGGTGTTTAAATTTGGAAAACATTGGCAATTTGTCATGTTATATAAAAGCAACATTTCAGAAATTTCCTTGGAAGCTGGAAATTGATTTAAATGTTTTTGGAAAAGTTTTTTTTTTTTAAATTCTATGTGTGTACTGGCAATTATTCATGTCATTTCAGTTTTATAGTTTATATAATCCATTTGAAGAAAACATCTGCTTTCTTCATTTCAGCCACCAGGAGACACTTGCTGTACAGAAGCGATAAGGTATTTCAGTTAATATAAAGGAAAAGCTGACCAGAATCATTTGAGGAATAAAGTACAGCTGACAGCATTGAAATTGTTATAATGGGCTGTGTTTTAGCCACCAAGTCAGCTGGAGGGAACCTGCAGAGGTCATTTAAGTCTGACACGCTGCTCAAAGCAGGGCTGGCATCATGAGCAGCTCAGATTGCTCAGCCTGCACTGATCAAGCATGAACATCTATGCAGAGGGAGATCCCACAGCCTCTCCAGGCAGCCCTTTCCAATGTGTTACTGCTTCTATTGATGTTCTTTCCACCCTCATACCCCACTGGTATTCTCTTGTTGCAGCTGGTGACCTTTGCCTCAAGTCTGTTGCTGTTCAGCTCTATGGAGTAATTGCCTCTCTCTTCTTGAGCTGCTGTAGGTAATGGAAGCAGCCAGAGTGCTGCTCTGGCATGCCAGGAGGAAATGTCAGATGGTACTCCTTGAGTGCAACCAACAGGAGGGCTTCCCAAGGGTAACATTTTGAATGAAAATTTCCATTTCCAAAGCAATCTTTACTTTTAAATTCTATTTTAAAAATTATGAGACAGAGTCTCAGCATTTCTGAATTTTCCCCTGAATGAAAAAAAAAAAACTTCTAACATTTTTGAAAACTACTCATTCCCATGTCTGAAAATCCCCAGTATTTTTCAGGTTAGGTACAGACTCTATTCTGCTGAGGGTGGTAAATGAGTGTGGGGCAGCTCTTTTTATTTTTCTTCTATTCCTGCCAAAGGTCTGCAGCTACAGTACAGAGCCAGCCCAGCCGTGCTGGGACAGAGCAGCATGGTGATGCCCTGGCAGAGCAGTTCCTGGCCACAGCACTCCTGTGTGAGGCCAGGCTGATGGCTCCCACTGTCAGCCAGGGCTGAGGAGCTGATGCAGCCCCAGTCCATGCAGCTGTGGTGTGCCTGCAGCTGGGCCAGTGTCTGTNCTGCCCAGTTGGTGTCTGGGCTTTATTCTTTTACTAATTTCTCTACCAGCAATGGTCATGCTGCTGCTCTGCTCATGCTAGGGACGCGTGTGAGGAAACACACCCAGGTGAAAGAGTTGGGCTGCCTCTCTTGCAGGGCACTGGGGCTGACTGTGAGGGACTGGCATTGAGCGGGGTTGGGAGCTCCCAGCCTGGACCAGAAGCTGAAGGGGACAGTTAGAGATGGGAAAAAAATAAAGTTGTTACCCAAGAGATGACTTTTTCTCAGACTTTGAAGCAAGTTTTGCTGGTGTTTTCTTCAGCTGGTCTTTGCTGGTTTTTCTTCAGTTTTTCTGGTGAACTTTCAAAAGGCCTTTTGCTTTCTGAATGACAGCCAGATGTTCATTGCAAGCTACCTATTTAAAAAGCAATACTGAGAGATGTTCCCTGTGTGGCACAGAAAAGCGAAAATAATGCTACTTACAGGCAATAACACTTCTACAGTGAATCTTCACTCTGGTTGGGGGAGAATCTTCAAAGCAAGTTTATATTTGTGTTTCTGCCTAGCACTGTGGTTTTGCCTGCAAAGATATTTTGTTCTCTCTTTGGCATGAATGCAGCAGTTTATTCAGCTTCAAGCAATTTTGCTGAGCTGCAGCACAGGTTTGACTGACTCTGTCCTCCTACAGCACAGCTGTAAATCACTGTGAGATGCTGCTGAAGGCACGTCAGCCACGCAGAGGGCAAGTTCTGCATGGAGAGGGGGAGAGGAGTTCTCTGATCAGTCTGGATCCAAAACCTGAACATGGCTTCAGCTGGGAGGCCACAGCCGTGTGAAGGTGGAAGTTCAAATTCCTCCTTCCAGAGGATTGCTCTCTCTTGTAGCTGCCTCACGAATGTTCAGTGTTCAGTTGTTAAAAATTTTACCTTCTGCAGCACTGCATAATTTGGGATTTCACTGGAGATCCTAAGTGGCCTGTTAATTTATGTACCAGCAAGCACAGTGCTGTTATGTTAAATTCAGAATGAAAACATGAATGGAAACATGAACCCTTGAGATCAGCATGAATCAGATGGGCAATAAAAAGAGGATTTGATTTGTTCCAAGAGATTTTGTGAATTGGACTACATCTGGCACTGATGATATAATCCAATACCTTATTAGTTTTTCAGTGAATTAAATAGCCAGTTTTAAAGAAATGAATGTCCAAAGGGGAAATATTGCTCTTAATAGAGACTGATACCTAAGTGAACTAATTAGTAACTTGGTAAAGATTTGATATGATATCTTTTTGTGTTTAGCAGGGGAGGAGAAGTAAGGCCAAATTCTCATATGATCTTCATCTCGGTTACAACACTTTGTCTCCTAGGATTGCAGCAGCTCTTGCACGGGCTGGTTGTTTGCTGTCAGCTGGTCAAAATGCAGGTGTATTTATTTATTTATTTATTTATCATCTTTTGGCAGGAAAGAAACATCACAGGGAGGAGGCAGAACTTTTGACAAATACTTGAACCCAAGGCCTCCTAAATTTCAAAACCTAACACATTGAAAAACCTGGTTTTCCTTTTCTCTCCTACAATTAGATGACCACCAGAGATGCAGAAACATCCATCAGAAAGTTTGTAGCTCCTGTCTTATGCCACTGTTATTCTCCATGTTGTCTTTCAAACATTTGGCCTTGGCAATGGCCCAGGAAAAATGGTAAGGACAGAAGATGTGAAAGTGCAATTTTTTAGTTGTGTGAAGAAGCTAGAAAATGTCAAATAAAGCTGACATTCAAATATAGTTGTCTGTCAAGCAAGTCAGACTTGTTTGTGTTTAGAGGCAGGTCCTTTCCCCTCTGTTCCAGCCCCACCTTCATGCTGTGATGTGCAGGTCTCCAAATCCTCAACACTGTGCCATGTTCTTATACAGGCACTTTCTAAACCCTAGCACTTAATACCTTAAAATGATCAACCTCTGCACATTCTGTTCCCAGTTTCCACAGAATTTGCATTCCTTAGTGATGTGTTTGTTTGGTTTTTTTTCCTTGGTATACAACCTATTGACTTTTTTGCTGCTTGCTTTTAATTGGGTTGTTTGATAGCCAGGACTATTTAGCTTCAAGTACTTGAGCAGATGATTGGATTCTTTAAAGGTTAAAGAATCCTATTTGTTCCCTTCCACAATAGATTTAAATCTTTACCCTTCTTTATATAACCAAGAAATTGTTTTCTAAGAAGCAGTCTGTGGAAAGCATTATTAATACTCACCGGGTGTGAAGCATGAGGTGACAGCTTTGTTCTTTCAGATATATGTAGATGCTTAAATGATTTCTATCACAAATGAAAGCATCAGTACTGGCCTTTAGGGTTTCAGCTTGTTATTTTAGAATGCCTAAGAGAAATAAAAACAAGACAAGGAAATCTTTTAGTGGGAAAAGTTAGAGACCTCTCTTAATTTTGACTCAGCACTTTTGAAAAGTTTTTTCCATCAAGGAATTAACTGCTTGCTTTAACATCCCCTGCAATTCTTTTTGGTCTTTTCAGGAGGGGAAGATAGTATGCTTAAGGAGTGGTGTTAGGTCAGTGGCTTGATGCTGATATCTGTAGCAGTGTGTATTTTGCATATTCTGCAGTCTTGAAAGTGTGCTGAGCTGCTGAAGGGATCCAACATGCATATTCCTTGTGGGTTTTTCTGCAGGAGCTCAAGGCTAAAGCAGGCATTTAGGAGGAGCTAAAAGACAAGCATCTGAAGCTCATCAGACAGCCAAGCTTAGATATTTTAATAGATGAGAAGGAAATTAAATTAAAGATTGGTGAAAAATATTTCCTTTTTAGCAAAGAATTCTGGTCCATTAGAGCAAAGGGAGTGGCTGTTTATTTTGCAGTTCTGCTTTTTTTCCCTTAGAAGTACTTTGTGCACAGGGCTCTCACTTGAGGGTAATCTTTATCATAACTCATTAGCTCTTATCTAAAATCAAACTACACTACTTGATTTTACATGTGTAATGGCCTGTTTTTAATATTGTAACATGGTTTCCTTGGCCTAAAGAGCTGGAGAGCAGGAAAGAGGAGATGGTGAGAACAGAGGTGTGTGAGTGCCTCCACACACATGCAGAGGGAGAAGCCAAGTCAAAACTGGGGTGTGTTTTTATTGCCTATGTGATGTGAGGATCAGTCCTGGAACCTGCTATGATTATTTATTTATTGACAAAGAAACACACTGGAAGACAGGACTGTAAATGGGCTGGAGCTGTGCTTGGATGTGGAAGAAGTTTTGGAAACCAAATCTGACTTTGCTATTAATTCATGCAGAACTGAGCTTTGTTTGCTGAATGGTTTGTTTGAATGCTTGCAGGCATGGTTGTGTGTAGGTACAGGCTTCAGGTCTCTCTGTTCAGTCTCTGGGAACTGCCAGTTTTCTCAAGGATTTCCATAATGAAGGGTTTTTGCTGGAAAAGTGTGCAAACTGCATGAAATTGCTGAGATGCCATTTTTCTCTGGTGCCAAACAGCACAATGACATATTTCATGTTTTGGAATATAGCTGAAAAGGTATGTCTCATTAATGATATTGTAATGGCAGTGTTTTTCTGGCTTAGGACAGAAAAATTAAAAAAATTATGTGAGGATACAGTATTAAGAGTCAATATAAAGAATACCTTTTTAAAAAAATGTCTGTTTAAAAGCTGCCCATAGAATTCCAAATACTACCCACTATGTAATATGTTGTTTAACAAGAAGCAGAGTTCTAAAGTGTAGTGACAAGCAGAAACACTTCCTTCCCTGTGCATTTGGTGTAACAGGTTTGAATTCTGGCTTGAGGAAAGCCACCCCGAGTGGTCTGGAAAGCCAAAACTTTGGCCTGCCTGCAGCTGGGAGGCTGCAATATTATCACATGAAGATGTGATAATATTTACACAGAATATTATTCAGTATCTAGTTATGTGAAATTTATTAAACATCACTCAAAGCCTTCTTACCTGTTTCTGGACTCACCTGAATGCCCCCATGGCTCATACTTTGCTGGACTTGTTTGGCTCCATTCCTTGGCTCTAGGTGTCTGGAAATGAGCCCCCTTTTTGCTGGAATACTGATCATGAGGGAATCTGGGGAAGATTTCTAAAGTTTGCACTGTAAGTGCTGCTTGTAGATGCAGCATACATTTGTAAGTGAAGATACCCCTGTGCAGTGGCACTGCCTGCTGGAGCCCTGTGTGTGCCTGTGGAAGGACTGGGCTTTGCAGAATGGGAGCAGCACCCCAAGCAGGGAGTGCACACAGCTGCTTTTCTGTGATCCTGGAGGAAATATGTTTGAGGTGCTCAAGAAGAAGCGAAGTTTAAAGCTGAGATCTGCAGGAGATGAGCAGCACCTGAGGTAGGAGTTAGGTGCTGAAGTCCTGTTTTGGGTCTCAGACTGAAAAGTCTTTTTCCTGTGTTATCTTTACAAAGCCTGGGAAGTGTTGTCTTCCATGAAGCATCAAATCTGCTGAGCTAACTGTTGGAAGGTGCATAGTGGATAAATCTTACATTATTCCTGTGTGTTCTCTAGGGGTGTTAGCACTGTTTGCCATGAGCTGTTCATCCAGGCAGTGCTGCTGTTGGATCTGTTTTCTTCTGCTGAGTTGCTGATAGAGGTTCAGAATAAATGGCTGTTGTGCAGGGAGCTACACAATGGATGGGGGAAACAAATCTGTTCAGCCACTCCTGTAAATGCTAATGAGTTCAGCTAGATAATACTCTTGGTTTTAATTCAGATGGACTGCTATATGCTGGTTCCCTGAGCACTACTTGTACAAATTTTATCTGTCTTGGTAATAAAACAGACAGTAAAATGGATGTTCTACTTGCTGAATTGCTGCAACTGCTGCTGTAACAGCTGAATTGCAGCAGGTACAAACAATAGTGTGTGCTGGCATGGCTACCCAAGCTTTAGAACTCTCTCAGACACAGGTGAGGTGCCAGAGAGCCAGTGGTTGCACCCACTTCTGCAGACTCTACATAAAGTACCAGATGAACTCTTGTTATGTAAAATAGAAGTACAACAATGTAGTTAACAGGGTTATTGAAATTTGGCTCTGAAATAATCCAGCTTGGAAAACCTTGATTTATCCCTCTGTATACATAATTTTAAATAGAATCTTTACAGTGCCATGCTTCTCATGGGAGGCTTGGAAGAAAAACCTCAACATTAGAAACAAATCAGGGCAAGGCAAAGAAGACCAGGACACAATTCCTTAATCTGCCCTAACATAGGCAAATTGTTTACGTCAAGGTTCCTGCTAGCTGTGAATATTTTGATGCTTAATTGTCACATCCAGAGATGTCTAGAATCTTGCTAACAGCAGTTGGGTTGTAAAACAAGAAGCACTTTGATATTTTCTCTTTCCCATTCTGCAAAGAAAAGATTGAAGTGACTTGAATTAGTTGACTTATTTTTTGTATATGTGGAAGTTTATTCTCTGAAATATAATGTCTTGGTCATTATAGATTGAGGATGGAATTGCCAAATTGTATTTTTTTTCAGCAAGAAAAAGGAGGGGGGATGTGTAGTTTTTGGGTTTATGGCTTGATACATAGCAGCTTCTCCCCTCTTTCACACACTTACTTGATGAAATAACAAAGTAATTCTCTGTACATAAACGCAAATCAACTCCAGCTTCTGGCTTTCAGCTGGAGTGCTCTACACCTCTGGAGTACAGATGTGCAGGAATTCCAGGCTACAGTGGTTCTCCAGTGCATCTCACAGTGAGCCTGCACAGCTCTTCCTCAGTTTCCCTACCCATTAAATGAAGATAAGGTATCATGAAGATGGAAGAGCATTTTTGACAGCTCTGAACAGAAAGCACTCATAACTACCGGTGTTTCCTACCTTTATTTTTTTTCTACTGACTGAATCAGAGGGACTTGTTTTTGAACCTGTTACCTAACTTTTTTTCAGGAATTTTTACTCTTCTCAGCCATTTTAGTCTGAGCATGGAAGACACAGGTATAACAACCTGTCTAAAGTATTGTATAACCATATGAGAAATAATGTTGAAAATTATTAAAATTGAGGACACACATTGTATACCCAGCTGCCAGGTCAAGTCCAGAGCTACAGGAAACTTTAACATAAATATTAATATAGCAGGCACTTTAATTAGCTGTGCCCTTCAATCACTTGTTATTTGCCCCCTTGGTCTCCATCTTGAGCCTTCATAGAATAGGATGACCCCTACTTGTCAAGTCAGATTTCATTCAATTTATCTAATTACTTTTGGGACCCTTTTAATACATGCTCCACAGAGTGCTAAGATTGCCCAGCTCTGCCTCTGTTCCTGGACTCAAATATATAATACTGGATGCAAAATGCACATCAGAACTCCTGCTTAACATATGCACAGCCTGCTTTAAACTGCACTTCTTATTAGTGATTCCTTGCTTCCAATCAGCTGAAATAGCTGGGAGCAACTCTACTTCATTTTTCTCATGTTAATGCTTTGCCTTTTTATATCTTTCTTTTTCCCTTCAAGGCTGTTTTTGCTCCAAAGTTAATGGAAGGAGAACTGAAAAAACTGTCTGAGAACATAGCATAGAAGTGTAACCTTTATGGGGAGGTGTTGGTGCTGGTGTAAAACCACTCTTGTACATTTTGCCACATGGCAGTGGCTCCCCCATGGTGAGCTGCAGCCAAAGTCACATTAATGGTCTCTTCCAGCTTGTGGATACCTTGCTGGTCTCAAGCAGCAGTGCACATTTCAGCTTAAAAGAAAAATAATGGTTTTTTTCCTTATCTGTTGCACAAATTCCTTAGGAAAAATACACAGACCTCAAGCTTTCTGCAAATTGTGTGCTGAGTCTGATCTCCTATAAAATTAAGTACTAGGGCCTTTTGTAACCTTCAGATCTTTATTACCATTTTCTGATTCAGTCCTGGATCAAAATTGATTGGAATCATATGCTGATTTTTAACAAGTAGCATCCAAACACAGCTGACTTTAATATACAGTTGACAGACCCACCTTTGACTATTTTCTAATCCTCCTCCTTACAAGGCTAGAGCTGTTTTTAAGACAAGCCTAGTGTGAGAGGGAGAGGCAGACATAGTGGCAAAGAAGGTGAGTCAGATTTACCATAAGGATTAAAAAAATAAACCTTGAAAGCAAGGGTAGTGTCTTGTGATATGCAACGTTTATTTTTTTTGTAATCCAAAACCTCTTGTTTCTAAAAATAACAAGTATTGGAAAGAGAACAATCTGCTTGCTATGAGGGGAAATGGGCCAGCTGCTCAACAGGACACAGCAATTCTAAACAGTCCTAATCAAGAGGGGAAGCAGAATGTGCTACTCAGTTGAAGTTCAAGGGCAATTTATAGAGGCAGAAAATAGTATCTATTACTCCAGACAGAACATGACTAAATTAAAAGGGATTATATCTTGACTGTGTGAAAAAAAAACCTCAACAGAATTACTGGCACCTGGTAGTTACTGGCTGGAAACCTTTAGCTTTTGTTCTGGATCATTTTGCATTTATTATCTTAAATTGTAAATTTGGAGGGTTTAGCTGCAGTGGGCAATATCCTTGGGATGCTGGGTTTGCTTGGGCCAATGGAACCTGGGGAGGTTTCTGCAACCCTGCAACTGGCCTATGCCATTAGAAAGGTTGGATGTCTTCACCTCTCTGGGCATTTTGATTCCAGTCATAGATTTTACTGTAATTAAGAGGAAACAGCAAAATTTTAATACATTTATGGGTCCTTTCTTTCAAAAATTTTGCTTTTTGTCTCCTTTCCCATTTTTCTCCCAATCCCCCACACAGCATAACCCCAAATTTCAGCACTTATTTTCTTAGCAGATTTGGGAAGTGGTTGGGCATGCAGAAACTGAAATTCAAAGGGTACAAATTCCTGCAAGTGAGGGACACTGCAATCTGAGAAATCTCTGGCAACAAAGACATGCTCTCTCAAACAAGGTAAGAGTTAAAGTTTCTTTTGATACTTTATATTACTTTACCACATTTTCTTATGTGTTAGTTGAATGGAAGAAACAGAGCAACATTTAGGAATAAACTGTCTTCAACAGTCTTTTCAGTTTCTATTTATGCATAATGTGTTTCTGCTGTGAAGATGCTATTTTATTTTTGTGATATTTAGGCCTGTTTCTTAAGTATGAGTACTTTGCACAGAGCATATTTAATGTATGCATATTTATTAAGACATGTCAACATTTTATGAAGCAGTTTTGATATTACTTTCTGCATTCAGACAGTCCTGCTGGGCTTTCTAAGGGCCAAAAGAAGAGGTGGGAGGGGGTGGAGGTATTATTGTGTGGTCTTTATAGAGGGAGGGATGGATGGATGGATGGATGGTCTGCTCTGAAATTTCTTGAGATATTTAAGAACTAAGTAAAGATGGTCAAATGTTCTTTTTAACAAAAGAATGGTTTCCCAAGGATCTGGTTAAGCTCCCCACAACACTTTCTGTGGAGAAGTGTTGCCTTTTTTAGAATTCAACAGAGAGCTTCTTTCTCTCCAAAAAACTAGAAATATTGCTATGTTGTCTTATGGTGTTTTCTGAGCATCTGTTTTGTCCTCTGTAAGTCAGTGCCTCCTCTCCTGGCTCTTGCAGCTCTTGCTTCACTGTGGTGTGAGTGTCTCCAAGTGGAAGGTGCTGTCAGCTCAGTTAACAGAAAAGATCACAGAATACAGACTTGTCATCTGAAAGATGAAGGGTGCAAAGAAATATCTGAACTGATCACTGAGGCAGTATTTCCATGCCACCTTTTTTGTATTTGCAAGTGCTAATTTTCAGCCTAAACCTGAAAAAATTTCTGAGTGATGGAATCTGAATGCCCAAATGCCCAAAGGTAGACTAATTTATGCTCCTGCCAGAGCAGTGGTGAAACCTTTGGACCTTACTGAGAGGCAGGTTTGGTAGGATCTGATTCAGTTTATTTTGGAGGAGCTGAGTCAGGCTCTTAATTAAAAGCATTGAGAGACTTTTTCGTCCTAAGGAGACTGGTTTCCTGCAAAGAGCTTGCAATTATACTCCAAATGTAACCTGCACAAAGGCGTGTTTTGCCTTTACTTCAACACTGCAAGTCAAACCATCACGTTCCAGTCACAGTTTCAAAATTACCCATCCTTCTCTGCCATTTTATGGAGTGCTGCTAATACGACGGAATGGGCACGAGAGGACTTCCCTGTGCCAATTTGAACAAAAAAGGTTTTGGCTGCCTTTCAGACTGAAAATAGTAGGTGCTTAGATGTTTAATCACAGCATGAGCGAGAGCTCACGTACACACGCGCACACAGCGCGCTCGCCTGACGTGCGGGTCTGGAGGCTTGCTGTTGACAGCAGGGGCACATTCAACAGGGGCTGTCTGATTAAACAAAAGTAGGCTACAGCATGGCAAACAAATTGTGCTCTGGGTTTCTGATCTATCAGCAGCCTTGCCAAAATGCCAGCTAGCTGAAAAGGAGATTGCATTGTTTCTAATGAAACATGCTGTGCTCACTTGTCTAGTGTGTGCTTTAGGAAGCAAATGCTACTGGTCCCCTTCCATTTGCACAGTTCCTCAGTTGCTGCTACCTCCTGTTCCTCACACATTAAACAACTGCATTAGGTCTTTCCCAGCAGCTTTATGTATAGTTTAATATTTACATGGGGGGAAATAACTTCTCTGTCTTACAGATAAGATGTGCTGATTTCTGTGCAATTTGTGGTTACAGAAAAGCTACGCTTTTGGGAAGAGAGAAATCTAAAAAGAAGCATT
>WBNQ01072209.1:18484-28609 GCA_013401375.1 Spizella passerina | reverse complement strand
GCATTGGAGACTGCAGAACCTGCAGCCATGCCCATAAGATAATTCTTGGATACACTGGACATTGTTATTAGAATTTATAGTTTCACATTGAACTGTTCTGAAGGTTTTGTTCTGATTCTCATTACTCTTTCTTTTAGTTACTGTTAATTGTTTTTTTATACCCTTTTTAAAATTTTGAGCCTACTTTGCATTTCTCCCAATCCTATCTTACAACAAGAAATAATTAAGTACATTCTTGTGAGTGCACTTATAATTAGCTAACACTAAACCCACCACATTTACTTAGCTACCTAGGTTATTATGGAGTCTGAATTTACCTTACAATCTCTTCCAAAATTTAAAAACTTGTTGTTCCATTAATGCAAGCAGCTTTGCTCCCAGTGCAATTCTGTCTACCTTTGGCATCCTCTTTTCTAAAAATACACTGAAAACTTACAGATATTGGAGGTAAAGGTTATATAAACTAGTTCAGGACTGGAAGGAGAGCAGCACAGGGAAAGATTCGGGAGTTTGATTAGCACACTCAGCAAAGCAAAGTGCTTTGCTGTGGCTCCTTTAGGCAGTTAAGATGCTCAGTCATAGAGCACATTTTATGCTCAAGATAAAGGCACAGGTAAAACTAGTTAGATGGAAATTTAAGATGGAAATGTAGCTAAGGAAGAGGTCACCATTTTTAAATAGTATAGGGACAACTTTCAGACAAGCTGCCAAGGAGTGCGATGGCTTCTGATTGAGAGCAACAAATCTTTAAAAATTTTCAACAAAGCTAGAAGAACATGCAGATAGCATGTAATGTCTTCCAGTGTAGAAAAAATAGAGGAGTCTGGAGCAAATAGCCTTTTCTTGCTTCAGTCTGGGTGACTAAAAAGTGACTTTTCTGCAGATGTGAAAGGCAAATTTGGACCTGTGAAGGTCTCTGTGAAGCGCTGGGAAACTCCTTTGATACACTGAAAATCATCAGGTTTCACACCAGAAAGGAAGGTAGGTGATTTTATAAAGATGAAATACTCGTATCTGTATGCCATAGGCAGCCTTGTCTACTCATCTTACTTACTATAAGAAATTAATAAAACCATTACCTCATCAAAGCTACTCTAGCCAGATGGTTATCTTGCTAAATAGATGGCTCAGAACAGTAGATCAGTTTCATGCTGAGGCAGAAGTCCATAATACTTTTGATCTGTCATCTAGAAGATGCTGCAACCTCTTTCCCTCCCTTCTAAGAACAGCAGGGCTTTTCTGTTCAGGCAGGTAGTGATGGAAAAGATTGCCAACAGAAGCAGGCCCTTGGTTCATGAATAACAAGGGCATTAGCTACTTTTGCAGCAAAAATTAGTAGTTACCAGAACAAATCTGTGATTTAGGGCTCCCAAGAGGAGATGTTCTTTGTTTTTTCCTCTGTTTTTATAGCATGTTAATGATCATGGGCAAATAAAGTTACAATTATTTTCTGATGCTGCATCCTGGAACTATTATTTATAGCCTATATAATTCATCTCCAAATCCTGATTTTTTGGCAATGCGAAGCAGTAGCTAGGCCAGGAGTTAATGATTATGAGCTAAGCATTTATCTCACTTGGTGCCATGTCGGCTTGTTCTACTTTCAAATCTTATTTGCTCTTATGCAAGCTGCTCTTCTGCCAAACCTGAAGACAAATTGCTATTTTTCCAAGAAAAAAAAAAAAAGCATTATGACTTGATTCCAATTAACACTGTAGGTTTTAAGCGTAATCTTTCTATTGCTCCTTTTTTCCCCCTTTCTATTTATCATTGAGAACATCTCATCTGTTACACTCTAAACTTCCAATGCTTTTTCTCCTTTCTGATATCTGAAGATATACTTGAGGCAGAGACATATTAAAGAAAAAGTGAATTTTCAGCCTCTGATCTGAAAAGACAGGAGCCTCATAGATCATACAAATTTTCTAGCATGTTTTTGCATGTTCAAGAGCTGTCCCACTTACAAGTATTTGCTAAGTAGCTTTCTCCTGCACTGTGCCCTGCTTTCCCTTTACATTTGTCCTTACCTTTCATTTTTCATTCTGCATGATGGAACCCCAGGTTACTTTCAGGACAGACCTGTTTAATGCTCCCCAGGTTTTACTGCTTCCTGTGCAATTGAAGAGGGAAATACTGTGCAGGACTACAAAAGTCCAAACCAAAGCAAAACAAACCTATTCATTTTATTCTTTATCTAGGGATTGTTTCTTTGTATCTTGACTTCTCAATGTCAGTGAATTGATTCAAAGATCAAAATGGAAGTTATTTTTCTCTATGGACTATGTTCCACTCTGAGAGTATATTTTTCTCTGAAGTTAGAATTTAGCCACAAAACCTCTGTCATATTTTAAGTTGTTACACAGAGAAACAACAGACTGTATATCTTATAATCCACCTGTGTTTACACTTTTATTTTGATTGAAAACTGGAGCTTTTGTAAAACTCAGTAGTGAAGGCATTTGAATTACTCAGACCTTTAATATACTGAATATGCAGAGAGAAATGCAGAATACAGGAAGGTACTACTCCCTATGAAGATATTTATGTGTAAACCCAGTGAAAATTTAAGCTAGTCAGAATATCCTCATGCTCTGATTCTCCTGATCATTCCCTTCCAGAAGGGAAACCTTCACTTGGTTTTCACAAGTAGAGGGACCTTATCTAACACTCTTTTCATGCTTCATTAACATATTGTTTCTATCAAATTAATTCTGGATTCTAGTCTACTTTTTGTTTTGTCAGTTTTCTGCTGATGCAATAAAAAGATTTTTAAATTTTAAAAAAATTGTTATAATTAAATTTTGATCCACACTTCTTTATTAAAACATATTTTACATACATCATTCCTGTAAGCTAGGTCTAGATTTTTTTTATTTTTCCTTTGTATTTAGCATTTTGTACAATCTAAACCAAAAGGTAGTTTATGCTTTCAGGTTTTCAGTAGCTCATATTTTTTACACAGACTTTTTACACACTTCTCACTCACTCCAGCAACCTCAAACAAATACTGTCTAAAACTTGTCAGGTGTCATGAAACATGAGGAAAAGTCTGCTACTGACTTTATTCATTATGTATTCATCAAACTGCAGTATCTACAAATACATTAAAAAGCACAATTAAGTGTTGTGATTCATAAAAGGAGAAAAAACATTCAGAAAATTAGGTAGATATTTAAATTCATACATGAATTTGTGAATCCATGAATTTTCAAAATTGGAGAATAAATAGAGTGTTTGACTTTTTTAGTAAGAGAAATTAAGAATGAAAAATAACAGTAATATTTCTAGCAGTGAATGCCTAACATTAGAAACCACAGCAGATAAGACCATTTTACTAAGAGAGGCTATCTGCTAAGTGATATTGCCAATTTTATTTTCTTTTTAATTTTCTCTGAAAAACAACAATACAACCACGGAAATAATGTAAAGTTTATTACACAATTGATAAAAAATCTGCTTTAACCAGTTTTCTACCTTGAGGCATATAATCAAGACTAAAAACCACAACATAAAATCTTAGCAAGAATAGCAGAAATAAGCAAATCTCACTTCTATTTTTATCTGCTTTTTCAGCACTTCTTGTTCATATTGGTGCAATGATTTCTAAAATAAAATCAGTTAGCTAGAAATTTCAAGTAATTCCTACTCTTTAGGATTAAATAAAGCCTGAGCAGCTAGCATCATGCTAATGATACCTGGAGCCACTCAAATGTGCGCAGTGTTCTTTTTATTGAGCAGGCTATGTGGTGAGTCAAGGCGTTGGGGGCTTCCTTACACCCCAGCAAGGTGCATCCTCGGGAGAGGTGATGGGAAACTTGCCTGTGGTGAGAGAGCACATTTCAGCCAAACCTGCAGCGGTGCCTTCAGCAGTGCACGTACCTGTCCTGAGACATTCCTCTGAGTCCCTGCAGCCCATGCACACAGTCCTGCCCATCAATTGCTAGTGTGCAAAACCATGTCTGAACGAAGAGAGCAGAACCAAATCACCTAACCTACCAGCCCCTCAACTATAAGGTGCCCTAGAAAGCAGAATCATGTGGTAAAGACCCATGCTCTGTGGAGCAAACAAATCAGGTCTTCTGAAAGCCTCCAGGAGTGCTCCAAGGTGCAGACTCCTGCCTCTCTGTCCACTCAGCAGGAAGGGAGCACTGACTCTTGGCAAAACTGTACAGAGCATAAAATCTAAGTGCAAGTTTGGTGGCAAAGCCAGACACATGAGTTAGGCTGGCCAGCCCCAAGCCCAAGATGTTAGCAGTCTGGAAGAGCCCCCCTTCCAAGAGCACAGGGCCCTGGGCACAGCGTGCTCCCCAGAGCCTCCCAGCTGGCAGCTGCAGGCAGCATGCTGTGGGGCACAGAGCAGCACAGCCCCTTCACACCTGGCGCTGCTTATTCAAAGGTGTTTGTGAGACCTAGAGGCTTCAGAGCCCACTCAAGTCTGTGTCCCAAGAGCAGAGGAGCGCAGTCACTCTGCATATGTGAATTCCAGCCATCAGAGCCTCAAGCTGAAGGTGTTTTAGTGTGTCTGTGATGCTATACCAGTGGTATGCAGAGTGTCATATTCTGCTCCAGATTAGCTCCAACACTTCTCTGATACATGGGCTGATTAGCTTTCTAGGTAGACGCTCTTGCAATTCTCTTTTTAAAAGAGTGCACTGTCATATGATCCTTGCAGTTTCTCTAGGGACAGCAGACTGCTCCGGGAGGGAGGCTGTGCTACATCTGTCAGTGGCTTGAAAGCTGGCATGGACGCGGCAGACAGTGACATCACCCGTCCGCTCAGACCTAGCACGATGCCAGCCAGTGGAGTTCTGCCTTTTCTCCCCAAGGACTTCTTTCCCCCTGCACAGTGCTTCTTCTCTGTGGAAGCTACAGCCCAAGGCAAGAAATGCCAATTGCACTGACAGCACAGGACAGAGCTTGTGGGTGTCACTGCTGCACTTCAGCCAGCTCAGAATCACTACAGAATTCAGGTCTGAGCACAGCAACCATTCCTTGTGCCTGAAGCTGCACAGGGCATGCAGGAGGACACAGGAGTGTGGCCAATGCTGTTAGTGCAGCCATCTGTTAACAGATCTCCCGCTTTCATGAAATGTGCTCGAACCTCCCTCTTGACCTCCTGCTAATTTAATTTAAATTGACAAACTAGTTCAAAGATCGTCAGAATGACCAACAGAGGAATGAGACAAAGACAGAGAGAGAAGAAAGGTTTTCTAGGATACCATAGATGAAATAAATGTAGCATCCAGTAACCATCCAGCTAAGTAACACGGGTGAACATCAGTCATCTGGCAGTAAATGGATTCTGACTTCTATAATGCAGAAAAAATGCTTAAGAAATACTGAAAAATTAAAGCATACCCTAAAAATAATCACATTTAACATCTGAGACAATAAAATGAAGAAAACAATACTGTGGTACATGGAAGAAAATAAGAATGGCAAATATATTTCTCATTGCAAAATAAACTTGGGCTACTCCTAAAATCTCTTTCCAATTTGCAGATCCAGAAATGAACAGAAGGAAAAATATGTGCAGTCTAAGAGAACATTTGTTTTTAAAAAAATGCCTGTCTATTTGCTAGAACATCAGAGAATTGGATAGCTAAATACTGTATACCAGTCAAAAAAAAAAGGAAATTACAAATAAGTCAAAGTTACTTTGGGGAGCAACTATGTCTATAAAAGCAAAAAATAGAGTTTATTGTGTTTTACCTTCTGACCCCAATCAGGAACGCACTTCTCTTTCCTAACTGCTTAGTTAGCCCCACCTGCCACATAAATAGGTGACAAATGAAGCTGCGACCATTATACCAGTGTCTGGGAAGGATTATTGTCACTATAATCTGAAGAAAAAGATCTAATAAAAGAAATACTGAGACATGGAGATGAGGTTTCCAAAAATAACCATAATGATTTTGTATGCTCTTTGTCAGCAATCAAATATTTTCCTGTGCAACTGACCAGCTTCCCTGAGCATGAACAAACCAACCCCTGTAACACACATGTCTACTGGCTCCCCTCTGCACTTTCTCTC
This sequence comes from Spizella passerina, assembly GCA_013401375.1. Classification (NCBI taxonomy): domain Eukaryota; kingdom Metazoa; phylum Chordata; class Aves; order Passeriformes; family Passerellidae; genus Spizella; species Spizella passerina. Next base: position 22,575 of record WBNQ01072209.1, on the reverse strand, counting down.
CTCCACACTCTCTGGGATATGGCTTAAGTTGCCAAGAACAGCTCACAGTAAAGACAGAACATGATTAACTTTTTTTCCAAGGAGTAAAGACATCAGTCTACTTGGCAAATTCATGACCCCATTCCACAACTTCTGGTTTGAAACTCTCCATGATGGTTACAGAAGAAAGACTGCACTGCTATCTCACTCCAGCACAGTGTCTGAGCTTTCTCTCATGACAATAGCCTCTGTCTAACATCCTCCCAACCTTCTGTTTCTCTTCCAGACAATTCAAAAACATGCAGGATGGTGTGAAGTCCCAAGAGCACAGTGGCTTGTGTCAGTGTACACATCATATCCTACGTGCAGGTAACATGCTCTGCATAAAGTGTTTCAGTATGTCCTTCAAGAAAATAGCTCATCCTTAATTTTATGTTTATTTTCTTTCTTGATAAAAACATAAATCATCTGTTGCAAGGACACCATCACCTGGGGTTTTCTTCATCTTCACCTTTTTATGGTTGACATGGGTCATAACTCATGGCAATGAGCTTAAAAACATTTCTGTTTCTGAGCCAATACTGCATCTGACTTCTCATCTCCGAGAGAATAGGCCAAATGGTAAGAGCATCAGAACTGCCATGAGAAAAGCAAAAAGTTATGAAGTGGGAAAATCATCAGTAACTAGCCATCCTAGAAGCAACCATGACCTAATGTTATTTGATACCACCTCACATCATTGCCAAGGACAGAGAAAAGGGGCTCTTCCTTAACTTCTGAGAAGAAGGGCATGGCTTCCAGTCAAAAAAACATGGTGGACAGGGCAGGGAAAGTTGCCCATCATTGTTCATTTTTCTTGGGGTCTGTGGTGAGAATTTTTGCATGTGAATCACCCTCTCTTTCATAATACTCCTGTAATTAATATTGTTGCTGTTTCTGTTTGTTTCCATATCTCATTGCTATTTCTAGTAAATTGTTTTTAGATCAAGCCCTGATTTTCACCTTTTGTGCCTGCAGTTCTCAACTCGATCCCATTGCAGTGGGAAGTGGGAGGGAAAGAGAGAGTGAGAGATCAGCATCTGGTTTGTGAGAGTTTCTGTGGAGCCCTGAATTGGGCAGCACAATAGCTAAACCACAGTGCTAATGAAGCCAGACACTAACCAAAAGGGAGGTCTACTTAGTGATGAGACTAGTAGCATGAAACAAAGCTCAGTCAGATGTGGAGACCCAGGCAGCTCCACATCTCATGGTCACTGCATCCAAGGCTGCCCTGAACCATCACATCCACAATTAGACCTTTGTTTGCTAGAACAAGATCCAGGAGCCCACCTCTCCTCATCGTCTCCTCTACCACCTGTGCCAAAGCACTACCACCAATGCTCTGCAGGAACCTCCTGGACTGTGTGTGCCTCACTGTGCTGCCTTGGAGTGGAGAGATTGAATTCCCTCACAATAACAAGGGCTTCTGACTGTGAAGCTGCTTCCAGATACCTGCAGAAGGCCTCATCTACTTCTTCCTCATGATCAGATGGCCTCTAACAAACACAGCAGTGTCACCCATGTTAGCTTGCCCCATAATTTTTACCCATAAACTCTTAACCCACTTTTCATCTACCCCTTGGCAAAGCTGGATAATTCTGGTTGCTTTCTCACATAAGGAACAGATCCACCAACTTGCCTTGATGGCCTACCTTTCCTAAAAAAAAAGCATGTAGCTGTCCCTGACAGCATTCCAGTAATGCAAGCTATCCCACCCTGTCTCTGTAATTGGAATGAGACCATCATGGCAGTGACAGCAATGACAGCAAATTTCCTGAAAATTTTTTGCATTTTCAAAATTGTTCTTCAGTGTGTTCAGAATCACCCTTTATGCCCAGAGCTGATTTCTAGTCCCTAGAAAACCTTAACACTCATTTCATACACTGGTGTTTAACTGAATGCCTGAATTTCAGTGACCTTTGCATTCTACTGTCAATATTCAGCTTTTCCAGTGCCAGTCATGAAAGAGGGAATCCTTACATTTAACGCTTTAAAGTGGTGAACAAACTACTAATATGCTGGGATTACTGTGCTGATCATGGGCTTTTTACACACTTCTGCCAAAATTATCTTTGATTGCTTGACATTTATCTATAACTTGGCCACCTAATATCTCTGTTGCTAGATAAAGATCAAGGTGAACTGCCTCATTACTTTATCTCTGTTGTTACCTCCCCAAAATCAATATAACCTGCCATTTCCCTCCAGAATAAATCATATTGCAAAGGCTTCCATCATAGTGTAAAGCTGTAACTTGTAAGTACTCCAGGCAAAACATGGAGAGCTATGAGGCAAGTCTGTATAAACATATCTTCTATTGGATTTCATCACCTGTATGTGGGCTGAAACAAAATCATGCTACTCTTCAGTTGCCCACAGCTAGGTGGAATAAAGCATGACTACAAGGTCACATTCTTAACTGGTAGAAACCACCACCATTCTGTTGTCTTCCATGTTTTCCCATCATCTCCATTCTCTGCACCTTTAGTCCAGAGGAGGAAATCTAAAAAGTATCTACTACCCATTGCAGAAGCCCCATATTCCTTCCTCGTTGATGTCCCTTCCACAGGATTTCTCATTCCTTGATACCCAAAGCTCCTGTTATGACCACATACAGAAGGTTTTGTTTCCGGATGAGATAGAATTAAAGGAAAAGAGAGAGATGCCTGCGTGCACGTAATTAATAAAAACCTCCAAAAGAAGGTCTGGTGGTTTGCTGTACTTCACAACATACAGTTAGCATTAATAACAAGGAGACAATTAATTGAAGAACAACTTGTTCAGGCTGATTATCCAATGGAATGCGAACTTATTAAACATATTTAATCTAATATGTTATCTCTTAGTCTAATACAAACATATTAGTTAGTAAACAAGATAAGATGGGATTTTCTGACATCAAGGTTGGTTCCCTATGGAACAATCAAAGACTGCTGTAGATTCTTTATCACTTGAGGTCTTTAAAACCTGATATTCTTCTCAGGGTAATGCTCTACCCAAGCATAAACTGCATCAGGCAAATAGCACTTTCCAGTAATCCATGTTGGATGCCTATGAGTGCTCTGACCTGAAGGTCAGTCATGGTTCCATCTAGATCAAGATCTAGATGAGAAAATCAGGTAGAATGCCCCAAAATGGATTCAGTGCCAATAAGGACATATAGCAACAGACACTCTGGCCCAGAGAGTGAGGGAAATATATCCAAGTCCAAGACATAATTAAGGTGCATGGAAAGGCTTTTCTTGATGTCTGTAAGTTATGAATAACAGGCTCAGAGGGTGGCGGCAGTGCAGACAGTTTGCAGTGACCAGGCAAATCACTTCCAGCAAGTATAAGGGGACACTGCCCTCAGACGGTCAAGGCAGAGTAGGTAAATGCTTGCTAGTTCTTAAATTTAACAACTGGCTAGATACATTTCAAGCAATGCACTGCAAACATGTCTCCATCACAATTCTTGAGAAAGTGGTCATTTCTTTGTCTACAGCTACCAATAGCCTGGAGTGAGAATATTCCAGAGAACAATGTGCACTACAGAATAGATCTCCTGCTGCAAAGGGGGAACAGGAAGAAATTAAAAAGAAAAATCCTTCTCAACATAAAACCTTTGTACCATAGCTAAATTTGTCTAGAAGGTTAGCATTTGGGAGATGAAATGGGCTCTGCAAAATCCTCCATTAGCTGAAAGAATATGATATTTACAGCAGATATAGGATAAACTTATCTTTTTTTAAGTAACTTAGTACTTTTTAATAAACTTACTTATTTTTAAGTCATCTTTTATGCTCAAGGTATGAGAATGCTCTGCACAGAGTGAAACTGGAGATGCTGTAATAAGTTATACCACATGTCAACAAGAATTAGGGGTAATGGGGAAGCAGTTTAAGTAGACAGGGCTACAGGAGGAGATTCAGGTTCCTTCTTTAAATTAGGTGTTTACAGGTTTTCTGTATTGTCTTATCATACCAGTAACACAATCCTTCTGAGGTGCAGCAACCTCAGGCATCTCTTCTCTGCTTGTCTTCCTGCAACATCCCTGAGGAAGGCTGGCAGCACTGGCTGCAGGAGAAAGAGCA
>WBNQ01072209.1:0-18108 GCA_013401375.1 Spizella passerina | reverse complement strand
CTGGGAGCTAATTGCAGTGGTTGGGAGATGGCTCAGTGACAGCCCCAGAACTACAAAGTCATTTTGTCAAGTAGATTGGTGTTGTAAGTGATGGCTTATCCATGCTGATTAATTTACAAATGATGTATATTAGAATGAATTCTATTCCAGTAACAGGAAGGATTTTAATTCTCCAATTAATTTCATTTTGGCTAACACAATGGTATGTTTTGTCTGGCGCTAGTTAAGGACATTGACAAAGAATGAAATAGAAACACTTTTTATTCTTATAAATATTCCATTGACTTCTATTTTAATAAATTAGGTTCAGATATAATGGAGTGCAGTGTCAAGTTAAATAATCAAAAAGGCACATTGTTTTCCCATTGGTTTTCAATGTATGCACACACAGAGTATTACACGCCTTTCTAAGGAACCCGCCTTGCAGCCATGGTGTTCATGACATAGCTGCCATCTGTGTGTTCTGATGGTTGAATGCTCTTTAGGGGGGTTCTGAACAGGCCCCCATGGACTGATTCAGAATTTGGAAGACTTCCAGATGGTGAGGTCACACTTGGCACCTCCAGCATCTTGAACTTCTTTGTAGATGTTTTGTTGTTGTTGTTGTTGTTGTTGGTTTGGTTTGGTTTTTTGGGGGTTTTGTTGGTTTGTTTTGGTTTTTTTTAGAAAAAGACAGAAATTAGGGGAGAAGGACACTATTCCACCTAGACTTTCTTCATCATCATCATTGTACACTGTTCTGTTAGCTGGGGATTGAACCAGGCCTTGCCAACAGCCACCAGACAAGAATTACAAAGGAGCAGTGGTGCAAAAGGCACTGTGCAAGATGTAAATTGACTGTTTTCACATTTCTGCTGCAGTGGTGCCTGCCTTGGTTCTAGTGTATTGAAGCACTTCTGGTTTAGGCTGCAAAAACTTCCAGATTTGCCCAAAGCTAGACAGATGCCTACCAGTTCTCCTGCAGGGGCTTTTCTCATCTTTTCATTGATCAAGAAATATTAAGAACAAACATCATTCTTATTAAAAAGATAAAATAAAATATTTGATTAATTAAAATATTAAATTTAACCCAAAATTGATTATTTGAGTTGGTTAAACTAAAGATGCAACTCTGAATAATTTCAGCTGAGTTCCTCTGCTACCTCTGAAATAAAAAGTTCAAAACTGAAACAACCCAATGCAGATTTAAAACAAAGATATGTTTGCCAGTGTTTGAAAATTCTCATCATTATAAGTCTACTCTTCAGCATCTCTGTGAAATTTTGATAAGAGTTTCTCTACCACAGAAGGATTATGGCAATGAAACAGTATAGAATCAAAGAATCACACAACCATTGAAGCTGAAAAGGACCTCCAAGGTCATTGAATCTAGCCTTTGACTGATCACCACCATGTCCATTAAGTGCCATGTCCAGTCACTTCTTGAACACTTCCACCTCCCCGGGCAACCTGTTCCAATGCTTAACCACCCTTTCAGTGAAGAACTGCTTTCAGGCAGTTGTAGAGAGCAATAAGGTGTCCTCTGAGACTCCTCCAGGATAAACTACCCCAGCTCCCTCAGCTGCTCCTCATAGGACTTGTGTTCCAGCTCCTTCATCAGCTCCATTGTCCTCTGGACACACTCCAGCACCTCAATGTCCTGCTTCTCGTAAGGCACAAAAACAGTGTTGAGGAACACATTCAGTGCAGGTGGCTCAGGGTGCAGCTGCAGCAGAGCTGCAGGTTGGGCTCTGGGCTGAGCTCTGGCAAGAGCCCCAGGCAAGAGGCCGTGAACTGCCAGCTCTGTAGAGCAGGGGGCCTGGGGGCCTGTGGCCCTGCCAGGGGAGGGGACATTGAGACATAGCAGAAGGGTATAAAATTCCTTTGTTCTGGGTCCTTCCTCAGAGGCACTCAGCTCAAGCTGTTATTCTGTTACTATGCCATGATCAAATTATTTTAAGGATTCAGACATCTGAGACTCTGCAAAGAGAAACCTGGGGTTGGGCTGGTAAGGAAATCTCATCTGGCTGTATGGGTGTGGGGTGCGCAGCTGAGATTGGGCTTCAGTCTCAGCTCAGGTGGTGGGAGAGAGACTGACAGAGCAGCTCCTGGATGGCTGGGCAGGGACGTTCCCCTAACAACTGGACACAGCATTCAAGGTGTGGCCTCAGCAGTGCCCAGCACAGGGGGACAATTCCTGCCCTGGCCCTGCTGGCCACAGCATTGCTGATCCAGGCCAGGATGTCATTGGCCTTCTTGGCCACCTGGGCACAGCCTGGCTCATGTTCAGCTGCTGTCACCAGCACCCCCAGGTCCTTTCCAGCCACTCTGCCCCAGCCTGTGGAGCTGCCTGGGGTTGTTGTGACCCAAGGGCAGGACCCAGCACTGGGCCTTGTTGAACCTTTTATCTGTGTCCTCGGCCCATCAATGTCCAGATCCCTGTGCAGAGGTCTCCTGACTGAAAGTGTGCTCAATTCCTTTATTCAGATCACTCATAAAGGTATTAAAAATAATTTGGCCTCAATGCTGAGCCCTGGGGAACAGCACTGGTGACTGATCACCAGCTGGATGTAACTCCATTCACCACCACTCTGTGGACCAGGCCATCCTGGCAGGTTTTTTCCCAGTGAACAGCTCCAGCCATCAGCTGACAGCTTTCCAGATAAATGCCATGGGAGACAGTATCAAAACCTTTACTAACATCCAAGTAGACAATATCTACAGCTTTTCCTCCATCCACCAGGCATGTCACCTGGTCATAAATGGACATCAGGTTGGTCAGGCAGGACCTGCCTTGCACACAGCCATGCTGATTCTCCTGTACATGCCTTGTGTGTGATGACACTCAATATGATGTTTTTCATAACCTTCCCCAGCACCAAGGTCAGCTTGACAACCTGTAGTTCACCAGATCCTCCTCTGATCCTTCTTGTAAATGGGCACTACATTGACCAATCTCCAATCACCTGGAATGCCCCTGATTAGCTTGGACTGATGATAAATAATGGAGAGCAGCTTGGCAACCTCTTCTGCCAGTTTCCTCAGTACCCTTGGATCCCGTCTGATCCCAGAGACTTGTGAGCATCTAAGTGAAACAGAAGGTCACTAACTGCTTCCTCCTGGATTTCAAATGGTTTTTTCTGCTCCCTGTCGAGCAGATCAGGAGACTGGTTGCCTTGAGGATATCAGGTTTTCTGTAAAATGCTGAGGCAAAGAAGGCATTAAGTATCTCAGTTTTTTCCTCATCCTTGGTGACAATGCTCCTCCCATGTTCAATAAAGGATAGAGATTTTCCTTGGACCTTCTTTAGCTGCCTAAGTACTTGTAAAACCACTTTTTATTATGTTTCAAAGCAGTGACCAGATTGAGCTCTAGCTGAGCTTTCACCATTCTAAATTTCTATCTACATGACCTAACGGCATCCTTGTACTCTTCCAGAGTTTCCTACCCCTGCTTCCAAAGGCCAAAAGTTCTCCTTATTTCCCTGAATTCACTCAAAAGCTCTCTGTACAGCCAGGCAAGTCTTCTTCTCCATTGGGCTCATCTTTCAGTGCATAGGGATGCTCCTGCACCTTTAAGATTTCCTCTTTAAAGTATGTCTAGCTTTCATGGAGCCCTTTATTATTAAGGAATGTTTCCCAGGAGATTTGCTGAACCGGTTTCCGAACAAGCCACTGTTCACTTCCCAGTGCAAGCACAGCTTTCTCTAAAGGCCATATGTTGCTTTTCACTCATTCCTGTACTGTAACTATGAAATGTGGAGCCAGGCTGTAGATGGTGCCTGCACAGTGACTGTGAACCAGTGACGCTCACACCACCAACACTTATAACAGGTTCAAGACATGGAGACTAATGCAGAATCTGGCCTATATTAAATGCTTCTTTAAAAGTGCTTTATTCCCAAAAGTGGGAATCTCTAGCGTCTAAGAGAGCCTAGGATCAGTGCCTAGAACTCCTTTCTTGCAAACTCATCCAGTTCTATTCAGAAAGCTATTATCCAATGTTTTGCACTTTTTTCCCCTTATCTTTTCTTACACTGATGAGAAATTAGAATGTTTTCTCACTCTCCCATTTTTATAAGTTAACAGCTAGCAATATGGTTTTGTATAGATAGAACACCCAATATATAGGCAGTAAATTATTCTGAAGGAAATGTTAAAATATGGTAAGGCAGTGAAATACATCACAGTTTTGCTTGTAAATTAGTTGAAGCTCTTTTATTTAACTTGTGAAAAAATTTGCACTTTGTTTGACTGTGATTGAAACATGGTTCTTCAGCCCACAGGCTGATGGACCTGAAGGAGGAACCTGACTCCAAAATCTTGAAATGCAAACTGCATCAGTCCAGAGGAAGGATGTCCAGGGAATATAGTGTTTTTCACTATAGTTATGCATTTCTATAAAATATCCTTCTACCTTGTGCTAGTTAGGCCTTTTTATTTTTTGTCTTCTCCCACTCAACTAAGATGCAACAATGATGTGGGAAGGAAAATTTCTTGCATTTTGAAGAGGGGACAGCTGGTAATTAAAAAAACAGATCCTGATAGAGGTTTATTGAACAAGCTTTTTAAAACAAACCTGCATCAGTGAAATCTTGCCACCTAGAAGGGGGCCTGGTATTGAATTTATGATTAATGGTAGGTAGGTGAATGGGTAGCTGAACACAAATGTGAGGAAAGAGTGAGGGAAGAAGATAAAATAGCAGCTTGTTTCTTGGCTTGGTTGACATCAAATTGCTGACTATCAGAAGTGATTGAATCACAGGTTGTACCTTTCTGTTCAAGCCTTAAACAAGAAGATACCTTCATAGGGGCTCCTATAAAAATCTACCTTAAGATCTCAAGGTCTTCTGGAAGCAAAGTCTCTAGATTACAAAACACAGGTCTGTTAACCTGGGTCTGCTATAGGCAATATTCATGAGCTCCCATTGTGACTCCAGACTGAATTTGTATGGCTGTTCCCTGCTATAGATGCAATTTTAAAGCAATTTCCCAGGTATTTCTGCTGGATGCCACAACCAACAGTGGCAGCTATAGAGAGCAGCAGCTGGGGCAGCCGCTTACCAGCACAGGCTAACTCTGCACCAGGTTGTGTAATCCATGTATCCCTGTCTGAGAAGCCTGTCTCTGGAGTAAACTCAAAAGTTTAAATCAACAGTTTTAATTTTTCATTATATGCACAATGAAGGCTGCTGCTGTCAAAGTAGCTGCTCTCCCTAAGGCTGTGTTGGAACATATGATCCACTGGCCTTCACTGAACACAAGAAGTACAACTGACAGAGAAAGACAGCCCTAACCTAAGACCTTTCAGCTACTTCACCCAACCTCAGCTAGATCCTTAATCAGTTCTTTTGCCCTTGACAAATGTCATGTCTTGGCAAGGGCGAGGCAAAGCGCTGGAGCTGCTCACTTGAGGAGGCTGTAAACAATGGCTAAATTCTTCTATTCTTCCTTAATTAGGGAAGGTGAGAAGAGAAATCAACAATATGAATTGCTCACCCCCTTACCTTCCTGCATCTCCCAGAAAGATCGGGTCCACAGGAAAGCATAGCCAGCCATGAGCTTGCCCTAAAACTATTGTGGCATCCAAGGGTTCCCCTACACTCAAAGCCTAGAAAGACTTAGCTGTCAGGCTATGCTCAGTTGGGCTTTAAGCTAGCACCTATTGTTCTTGTAATTGCCTTCTGGTAGTGCTTGCCTCTAGGCACTTTAGCCAGGCTTGTCAGAAATTTGCCCAAATGTCCAGACAAGTGTTACATGCTATGGCTCTGGAGACATATTCAATATTTCTTTGCAGTGATATGGGCTTTCTCTAACTGAAGAACCTTGCAGATTATGGATTTTTATTTTCTTAAAGGAAGGAATGGGAGCTTCTTCTGAATAGATTTTCTCTAATTTCTTAGTTGAGTGACTGGCTTTCCTTCAGAATTGCAGGCACCACTGAAGTCCTTGTACACAGGAAAATGGACCAGTACCTCAGCAGACATTTTCCTAAAATGGGAATATTAGTCTTTGCAGTTTTCAAAGGGAACTTCCCAATTGCAAAGATATAAGGTTCAAGCACAACAAATGCTTGTAGTCTGATCTTTGCCTCCAAGCAGAACCCCATGAACTTTCACTGGTTTGCAACACTTGGCAGCACACTAATAGGCAATATAATATGTATGAAAATGAGGGAACAAAATATATGGAAGTCTTCAATGGTGGTGCAAAGGGCTGGGAAATACCTTGTGTAGTACATCATTTCACTGAAATTTCTGATTTTCAGAACAGTAGTTCTAATATTAATGCAGTCATAATATTTAATATCTCCATAGTGGAATTCCAGCATTAAAATCTGCGGCTTCTAGCTAGGAAAGTATACCTCACTGCTTTTGACCATGCTGACTCTGACTGTTTTAGGAGTTGCACCCACCTGTCCCCAGGACAGAGCCTCCAGGCTCCAGTACCTGGATGGCAAGTACCTGGATGGCAAGTACCTGGTAAGAAAACCATAAGCAAGTGTCCTTACAAACTCACACTTAGGAAGGATATTACAGATAGCAAAAATGCTCTTCAGGGGCAGCACATATTACTTTAAATTTTTGCCTCTATCCTTTCCTCTTTTTGTATTTAGCAACTGCGATGTTGTGATGTCTGCAGAAAGAAGACTTTTTTTTCCATGCAAGGCAGACCTCTTGGTAGTTCCACCCTGTTTACTTAGGGCCATCTCTCCCTGTGCAGTCTCTTTATGCAGTTCATTACCTGGCCAGTATTAATTGATGCTACTCTTTTTTGCGCTAAGACTGGTGCTATACATCTTTCAAATAAAATAAAAATTTTATAGGGGAACACTTAGAATAGATTCAAATGACACAATTATTCTGATTATACTATTTCTACCCTTGTAAATGGCCTCTCTGGAAAATTAGGCACCATTATTCACTCTAGGGAGGACACCATTTCTCCAGCCATTCCTTAGACAGTATGGACCATTATAAAGGTTTTGTGAGCCTGATGGGACAAGGCAGTGCAAAACTGCAAAGCAGAAATAAGTCTTCATGAGGATTCCTGTGGATGTGTCCTCTCCTCTTGAATGCATCAGGAGTCATGAAGAAAATGCATGGATGGGCATTTCAGCTTCACTAGTAAACAGTTGATAGTGTGAAATAAAAGGTTTTTCTCCAGTTCCATAACCATAACATAACCCTCAGACCTGTTGCTGTGTATTATCAGTTTACAGAGCTAGTGCCAGATTCTTAGAGAAGCTCACATCATTAGTGTGATGACCAGGCTAGAGGAACAGCATCTTTGAGATTTCTCCCTCAGTTTTCCTTTTGCTGAACTTGGGAACTGCCTTCAAACAAATAAAATGTTCCTTTGAAAAGACATAATGCAGCTTTTCTCTGCCTTGTGGTGCCAGTGAATACCTGAGGAAATGAAGCAGCAAGTCTAGGACATGGCAGAGGTGTATCTAGTCTGCTCCTGGTTGTTCCTCTCCACTGGGGGCACCATTTACTGTTTGGTAAACTTTCTGTAGGAGCAAAGATGACTGTAGTCCTGCTGCCAGCACTGCCTAACACAGCAGTCAGTTTGGGCCCTGGAACACTGTCACACAGCTGGGCAGACCCACCCTAAAAACTCCTGCAGAGAAGACATCTGCATCCTTCCCTGCCTCTATCTGCCTGACAGCTCTTGAGCTAAACAAACCTTTGTGTGCTTGCTCAAATTTTTAAGCCACCTTCCTGGGCTGTTTCTGAAAGCTCACATGTGATTTAAGCAGTTTCTGTATTTGTCCTACCCTGTAAAAGCCTTTTGCATAACTTCAGTCTGACTAGGGACACCATCTTGTAAACAAAATCCGGGGATCCCTAGAGGCTCATCCTGCTCATTCCATAACAAATGCAGAGTTCTTCCTTCCACTTTTCAAAGTTTTAAAATACAGAGAACAGTTTTACCTGTTCATAAAGCTCATGAAAAATCTACACTACCTGAAGTAAAACCTTCCTTTATCTGGTGGATTGAAGAAACAATGTCATAAAATGCAATAAATATTCAGATAGCAAAATATGCCTTAGGTTTTTGGGGTTTTTTGTTGGTTTTTGTTGTTTTGGGTTTTTTTTTTGCAATATGCTTTAAATCATTTGAGAGTACAAAGATTTTGACACAAAATATCTCAGGTTTTTGGTAGTATCAGTATTTATAATACTCAGCCTAAATTCGCCTTCACATAAAGCAGAGAAGCCCAAGCAGCTACAGAAGTGAAAGCACTTAGGATCAGAGGCATTCCATGCAAGTGGGCATCAAGCATCAAAGTATTTTTGGTCTGAGTCTCAAAACATCAATATCAATTTTTTGAATAAAAAATCCCAACCTACCTGCTGGAACAGGTAAAGGAAGGACTCACAGGTTTATGCTGGCAGTAATGCCAGGCATTTGTGCACTTGCACAGAGCTCAGCCAAGCCACAGGCAGCCCCAGACCCACAGCAGGCTGCAAGAGGAAACCTCTGCAAACAACCAACTCCTCAGACACAAGAAGGGCTTTCTTCTGCCAAGGTCACTGTAGTGCCTATTGTCACCAAATAATGGGAGGTGTGGATCTGTGCAGGGAAGGAGCTATGCAGACTTTTAGCCAATTAATTTTACATTTGATTCTCTTGTTTGCCGGCATGCCTACCACCAGCAGGGCTCTTTGCTGTAATCCAGTACAATGCACACACCTTTGAAAAATGATGCTTTCAAGCTTGCCCTGTGGTGCAGTAAATTGGAAAGTGCTCTTAACAATAACAAGGATCAACATTGACTTTAATGGTCTTCAAACCCTTCACGTAATTTCATTAGCTACCCAGCACAGATGCAAGCAGGGATGATGTCATACTTTTTACTTTGCTCTGAAACCTGAGTCAGGCGCCAGAGATAGAACACAGTTTTATTGTTGTAATCAGATTAAAGTTTCTGGCAGTTGGTGATAGATAGGTGATTGCCAGAAATAGAGGAGGTTCTTGTGAAGATAGGGCTCAGACTGGGGTGGGGGTCTTACAGATTGCATGCAGTGCAGTGTTGTGGGTGTTGTCGGATGGCTGTGAGCACTGTGAATCAGCGTGGGCAATTTGTCCTTCAGTAACATTTCTGCCAGGCAAGCACCAGAAGACAGTGCAGTTTCACAGCATGGAGAAACCTCTGTTTTCACACCAGTAGTGACTACCAGAACTCCCATCTTCATTGCAAAGCTCATTGGCATAATTACCTCATGCAGGTAGCATACCCCTTCACAGCAAGTGCCTTTGTGTGAAAGTTCTCTCCTGAGATAAACTCCTATTGTCTTCCTCTGCCTGACATGGTGAGCACCATGGATAACCCACATTTGTCACCACCTTACCCCAGACTGACATCTTTCCCAGGAACAGGAAGCAGTAGTGGTTTTCTTGTGATATTTGTGGACACAGAGCAATGTCATGACCTCTATCCCACCTTCCAGAACNAGTCCATGACCATTGACTGCTTTACAAGACTTTTTCAATAAGCTGATAAGATACAATTACCTCATCATCTGAATATTGCAGCAGTAAAATCAATGCTGCTTGAGGAGTCTGACAATCAGTTAGGCACTCTTTCAATATTTGTGACAGTCAAGGCAATTCTGTATAGAACATGGATAGCATTAAAGCACCACAATACTAGTTCCCTAATGGGTAATGAGAAAATTAACTTATTCCAACTAAGGAATTATGATGAATTCAGCCCTTTGAATCTTCATTTTTAGCTGGATAAAGGGTTTGGTTTTTTTTGGGTGAGGGTTCTTCAGCAATATCAGCAATGTCATGTAAGAGGCACTCACACAAGACCCAGCACATACCTGCCTAATAAGAAGACAGAATAGAGAACAACCCTCTGGATGGACTCATATATTAATATCATAACACTCTTATCCAGAGTGTAATTCTAGACAATCTGATCTCAGTTTTATGTCAATGTATCTAATTAGTAAATAAACCTGCGAACGTGTAACAAATAAAAATCAAGGTCACAAATACCCAAATCATCACAATTAGGCAAGTAATATATTTTGATTGTTAGAAGAGGCAAGCATCTTGCTGCCTTTCAGCATCTCTGAATGTCCTCTGATTTATGTATGTTACAGATGTCAAACAGGGGAATAGATTGCTGTGAAAGGCTGTGGAATCTCCATCATTCAAGATTTCCTCAGAGTAGATTAGACAAGCATCTCCCAGGAATAACCTGGGCATAGTTGCTTCTGTGTTCAGCAAGAAATGGGTTGCACAACCTCTTGAGGCCATCCAGCTCTCCAACCCTAAAAAGAAACTGATACTCATTATATGGTTTTCTGATTGTATGGGAAGTATGTCTGAACTTTCATCAGATATTTAAATAATAAACCAGCATTAATTTAGTCATAACAATCATACCAAGAATAATATGGATCGATTTTATTTCTGGCATGATATTACTTCCCTGGAATTATATAAGGGACTAATTTTGTTCAGCATTTGGATAATTAATAATCTATCAATGTGTTACATGAATGTGCATATTGAGTTTTTCTGCCATCATTTAAAACAGCTACATCACTAATGAGACTATTAACTATAGAGATCATCAAGTCACATTGGATTCATGTTTTCATTATTTCTATCTAAGGCTAGTTGTTAGCTCAGCCAGTTAATAAATGCCAGGGTAGTGCTGGCACAGGAAACATGCATCTCTTAATTTTCATTAAGATGTCCTGGGAAATGCTAGTAAAGACAGATGTGACTGTTTTGTATCACAGGATCCTGCTAGACAGAGAAAACTTAAAGGTGTATTCTCATTTAGAACATGATACACAAATGCTTTTTGCTTACTATTTCTGGAATTATTTGAACTGTACCAAATTCAGAAGCTAATTATGATCTAGTTCTGAAAAACTCATCAGCTCCTGCTGGACTTCAAGTACCCAAGCAGCTTCACTGAAAGGAACAACTAAATTTAAGCTCCTGAGCATTTGCAGGATATACTACCATGGTTCCTCAAGTGTGATTACAAATCTTGTCCCAGTTACCTGACAAATTAACAGAGCTATACCACCTTTTCAAGTTGAATTGGGCACTGAGTGAGCCTGAGGTCAGACAGAAGAGTCCCCACTGGTAGATCAAAGCATTAAAATGTTTCTTAACATTCTACTTCCTAAAACTCAGACTTAAAGACTGACAATATGAGCTGCAATGCAGAAAAAATATTGCAAGAATCACACTTAAGTGGAACTTTCAGGGCAAGTTTTAAAAATTATATCATTTGGGGATGTTTTTGCTATTATGTCTCTAGCAAAAATTAAGTACTTTGAAAGATGAAAATGTCACTTCAGTGCATTATATTGTGTGCCAGATTGGCCATGTAGATTCGGATTATAACTGTTTGGGCACCAGGCCCATTCTTCATTGACACTCATAAAGAATGAATATTAAGAGATCAAGAACACAGCAGCAGTCAAGATGAAGAACATTCTGATCTCTATTGCAAAGGCTGATTCTTTAAATGTTCAGAATATATCTCAGCAGTGATGTTAGCCAGGAAAAATTGTGTATTTCCTTGGGTCCACAAAGAAATAAAAAATTACTGCAGTTGAAAAAATATCTCAAATAACAGGGGCAGCAGTGGCTGCAGGTGTATGGTCGTTGGTAGCCATGCCCGAGTTCAGATTCAGACTCCATCAAGTGGTTTGCACTAGTTGTAGTCATATTTTAGGCCTAGGCTTGTCTCTGACTCATGCCTTCTCCTTCCACACTGGCTTTGGTTTTTTGCCTTCCCACTGCTTTACTCTGTATTAAAAAGGCCAGCAGCCAGCAGATCTGCTCCCAAGTTTCCTTGCCCCATAGACTATTGTGTGTTATCCTGTAGGATGAGAAATCCTAGGGAAGAGGTTGAACTGATCTATGTCTGTTCCAGAGTTCAGCAGTTCCAATGCCAGTGAATGTGTATTAATGCATGGGGAGAAGAAAAAAATCTAATTTTTACTTCCATTCCTGGTTTTCTGTTCTCATTCCCTTTCCATGACCTCCACTGGTAATGAATCAGCAGGAGCTCTTAGTAACTCACACCAGACACATAGGTAGGGACTCTGGAAAGAATCACATTTTCTCCTCTTCCTTGCCTGTCTTAACTTCTTGGAGCAAGGCGCAAGTTTTTTGTTTTCCCCGAGACCCAATCCCAGAGACATTTCTCACTAATATGAAGCAGAAGCCAAAAAGTCACACCAAAAACTATGTGAATTCCTTACTATTTTTTCTCTATGCTGCACTATAGGTCTACATGGAGCTTCTCAGACCAGTAAAAAACAAGAGATAAACAGATTTTTTCTAGTATTTCCCACACAGCTTCGCAGGTGCAGCAGAAGCTGTACCCAGGGGAGGTGACACAGGAAACATGCACANCATTTCCAGTCAAACCACGACACACAGGAAACATGCACCCTCACAGTCCTGCTCCCAAAAGCAGAACAAGGTGTGGGGTAAAGAGCCCCTTGGTGCTTCTGATACAGGAAGATCAGAAGTGATTCTCCTTCACTGGTAGCATTGCAGGAACAGGACTTAGGCGTGGAATGCATATTTCTGTTGCTGCACATGTTTAAAAGTATTTTCAGTACAGCTTTGGGAACAGCCCTCTTGCAGGCCAGGAGAGCATCATGTTCTCATACCCCAAGGAATTCCCACTCTACACTGGTCTCTATTTCTTCTATTTTAGCTTCCACAGCAACTGGAAACTAATCATCTGTCAGGGAAGGCTCTATGGGCTAAGTTCTTCTATTTAGCATTACATGCTGAAATAAATGAGGCTGCACATGAAATCCTACTTTTTTCATATATCTTTGACATTATAATTCCATAGGTCCTGACTTTGGATGGTTTTAAATCTTGTTCTTAACAGTGTAATAATACAAAAGTGGGGATGGAAAGAAGAGGGAAGAGATAAACTTTTAAGCAACAGATCATTTTTTTCTTTTGCTTTTGAGAGACTTTGCTGTAAGACATTTCAGATTTTCATGGGAACTTGGTTAATAATTATTAGGCCTAATTTAAGGGTGCAGAAAGTTACTGTGTTACTAGTTACACATCAATTGGCTCATTAACTTCAGAAAGGTAAATAAAAGGACCTAGGTGCATACACTTCCCCCATTTTTTGCCCCTGCAGAAAATCACTCTTGGTGACATTTGGGATAGTTTAAAGGAAAAAAAAAAAGAGAGATACATGATGAAAGGAAAATATCAATAAATAAAACCAAGTGAGAAAACATGAGAAAGAGCAAGGATTGTGTTAGGGATGGCAAACTGACTCCCCAACTGTGCTATTTGGAATGATGAGAGCACTCCAAACGCCTGGCTCTGTTATTCTGAAGCAGGTGCAGGTAAGCCTTAGAAAATCCTTCCAGGGAAAGTCCTCACCCAGTTGAAATCACAGCAATTTGTTTATCTCTCATGGTGCCTGGATCTCTCAAACCTCAGGATATTTTTTTGGAGCCTGTAAGAGCTCAAGATCCCTTTTCTTCAAGACAACAGTTAGCCAAGCAGAAAAGCTAAGGCACAAGTGTGAAGTCACTCTTCATTCTTAGTGCCTTTAAGAATAAGGTAGTAGGGATATATCCAAATATACTTTTTATGCCAGGATCTTCCCCACATATAACACAAATATTGTTATTAAATCTGTCAGCAGGTCTGTGATCCCACTGCCCATGGAGTTATTCCCGAGTTCATCTCCTGGTCTCATCAGTAGGGTGGAATCAATTGGCTCATACTGTTAATGTAAGCAATTTCAGCTGTAGAACAAAGAAACCTTTAAAAATGTAGTATTTAAATAAGGAATCATTGTAATAAGGTCATTTGTGCATTGATGATGCTGAGATTTCATCCTGGTGTTTGTAAGTGCTCACAAGGTGCCCTGACAGTTTTCAGCACACTCTGTAACAGTGCTGATTTCTTCTGGCTATGGGCAGAAAAAACTGTCACATCTCCCATCACATGAAAGAAAAGACAAGGCAAGAATGAAAAAAGGATGTATTTTAATTCCTGGGCAAACTGGAACTCAAAATGCCAATAGTTGTCCCTCAACAGGGTCAGTAAGGTCCAACAAGGAGTTGGACCATAAATAGGCATTTTGGACAGGATTAGCAACCATGTGTTCAGATAATGAGTAAGAGGACAATTGCAGGCTTGCACAGACTGCTGGTTGGGTAGCAGTACAAAGAGCCATACTGAGCATGATTACAGCAGCCCAGACAGGTTCATAGTCCTCATCATGCAAGGAAAAGACAGGCTCTGTGCCAAAGGGGCTTTCCTTTCCTAACATTTCACAGTGTGTGCCATCAGACAGCTCAGGGCCAAGAGTGGGAAGTTTATTAGCAGCAGCTGGAAGAGTTTGGACAGCTGTTGCTTTCCAATATCTTTCTGAAAGCCTTGAGAACCCACACTTGTAGAGATTGTTATCTCCAAAGCACAGATCAAGAATGTGTCTGCAGGGAATTCAACTTCAAATACATAAACGGTTCCAGCAAAGAGAAAATAAACCAGCTGTCCCAGTGCCCATGGTGAAACAGACCAGACTGAGTGGGGCTACTGCAGCAGGGTAGCTAGATACAAGCTGAACATCATGAGAAGCTCCCCAGGAGCCAGCATAGTGAAGCCCTGGAACTACTCACCTGCAAGCCTGCCTGCAAAACTTTGTGTGTGGGGATGGTGACAGAAGTTACCCATTTAGTCACAATGGAAGGAGATGGGCATGGAGTGCCCCTTAGGCTCTTTACAGACTTTCAAGTTTTCACGTATTTCACAGTCAGTGAAGCCCTACAGACGCTAGCATCATATTATGTTGATAGTTACACACATCTTTAAATCAAATCAGGAAAAAACATTTGTTTCAGAGAAGTTTCCCAGAATGTGCATGCTTGACTTCCACATACCTTGAATGGCTGCATACTTGCAAGGGTTGTGCTCTATTTGTACCTACTCACAATGTGCTGAAATAATCCTTTTCTCCATGGAGTTAGCAGGTCTCTCCTACCTGCTCTTCTTTGTCCACAAAAGCATCAGCTAGCTTGCACTCCCAGGGTGAGTAACTACAAAACTTTTGGCAGGTTATTAAAAATAACTGGCAAATGTTTTGCCTGGACTCTGCACTCCTCTACAGTTTAGCAGAGACACCTCAAAACCCTACTAGCATCTCTTTTTGGTGAGAGATTTTCATCTTTTGATGAAGAGTTATTATGAAAGTAGATTATGCTGAAAGTCTTGGGAAAGTACACAGCAATATTTTTGATTTTATAAGTAACTAAAGACAAGTAAAAACTCCGATGGAAATGCTGTGCTCTACCATATGCAAGAAAAAACGAGAAGTTTAAAGTAAGAACTTCCAGGGCAAGACTAGAAATGTTGCTAATAGGAATTCCCAGAGGGGTCAGGAACAGCATATGGCACAGCAGCCTTGCAAAGTTTATCGCATGCATTTAAGTTTCCTTGAAAAGTTGAAAGGATCCTTGACCAGAATTTTTTTGTCTTTTAAATTGAGGCAGTATTTCCCAGTGCTAATGAAAACCCCTTCATGATTAATTCAATATCATCCTGATATTTGAAGAGAACTGTGGCTGTGGTATTATACAACCATTACAGAAAATTACCACTTCAGGACAGATGGTGCAGTGGTGTTGATGAGTAACAATTAAGCCCAATCATTAAGTGCTTTTCTGATCAGCAAAGTCGTCCACTGAAGACATGTATATGAAAAGTCACTATGACTTTTTTCTGCTAGAAAGATCTTCATAGACCTTCTACAGAACTGTTTTTATCTTTGGAAGACTTTATTAAAGGGGCTGTATTTGAATTATGACACTTGATTCTCTTTCCAAAGTGTTAAATGATTTTAGAAAATGTTTCCTGTCCACCTAGAGCTACCAAGTACTTTTAATCATCGAAGACTGTTCCATTATATATCAGTGTTATGTTTCTAACTTTGACTAACTAGATGAATCAGATCTTTAAAACTTTGTATTCTAGGAATTCCACAAAGTCACCAGGAAATGTGTCCCAACTCTATCCTCAAAAGGCACAAATGTGTTGCTATTTCAGTGCAAAACAGATTCCAATAGTGATTGGGTGACAAGACTCTTTACTTCCTTACCTTCCATCTTACCACGAGAGGAAGCTAGCTGGTGATAAGTTTGACCTTAGCCTGAGTGAAATTGTTGCCTGCACAATGCAACTCTTCATTTACCTTCTGTAACACATTTCACAGGTTCTACCCTAAATCATATATAGAGGATCAGTAGACCATCCCATTTTCAGTCTGTAGTCCACAACAAGCAAGATAGTTGCGGGGTGAAGCCAAGGCAGTGATTGCAGCATTTATAACCAGATTTTTTTTGATGTAACAGAGAGAGAAAAATCACTGAATTTGGTTATGGTGCTAGTCTTGAAGTCCAATACATGAGCTGAGCACTGAGGCCTTTGGAGACAGTCTTCAAATAAGAAACAGCTAGGAATCTCACTGCAAACCAAAAGCTGCAGTGTAGTGGCAACATGCTAAGCAGACATGATTAAACAAATCTGCATCAGAGACATGACCTGCTCACATCGTGTATCAAATGAGGAAAAGCAGAGCACTGCTTGTAGCTGCTTGTGCTGGGATTGGAAGGAAGAGAGAGACTGGAGGTCTTGAGCAGAGACAAGGGTGGTAAGACCAGGTTCAATTGCAGGCTCTCTGCAACCAGGCCTCTTGATGAATGAGGAAAATTTAAACCCTGGGATTCCTCTGCACCGTGACACAAAATACTGCTGGATGAAGACATGTAAGTACAAAGCAGGATGAAATATCCAATCTGATATTTACAGAGATAGAGCAGAATCACAATTGCTTCATAGATAATAGTAACTATTCATCCTAATTTTCTGCCAAAAGTCTAGAGTCTACAACAAGTTCATGCTAACCCATTGCCCTCTTCTCCCCAAATAAAAGAGTGTAGGATACCAAGAGAATAGAAAGCACATGGTAAACATCTGACTTGTGCCCAGCTATTATCCTTCTTCTTCCTACATAATAACCTCCTCTTCTCTATTTATATTCACATCTATATTTAATGCTCACTGAAGACTATGGACTTGTGTTTGATGTTCATCTGAAGACATGATTCATCACAATCCTCATTTTTAATAATGGGAAAAGGCTGTGGTGGAAAAAAAAAAACAGATGAGTGCTTTTCATCTTGGTAGCCATGTAACCTTTATGTGAACTTGAAAAGACATGCAAAAAAATGGCAGCCTCAGCCTATTGCGGTTGATACACAAAGTTTTCTGAATGCTGCATGATCCTCCCTAGCAGTGTCTGATCTCTCCTTCTTTAAAGAACACTCATTAAAAAGAGACAGAAAATCATTCATTCCTTGACCTACCATGTCTGTTGTTTTTAACACAAGATGTAAAAACATTCTCTTAGTTATAAGTTTTTTAAAAAACAGATGTTGTAATTTCTATGTCTGTAGTCTTGAGAATGCAAAACAAGGACAATAGGTCAATTATTAACTTGTTTTTCATGCTCTACCCTGCAGCCAGAGCCACCCGTGCTGACTCCCAAGCAAGTGGTCAGAGGAGAGCATGGCACTCCCTTCCCTACTATCAACACAAACCCTCTAAGAGCAATCTATGGCAGGGTCACTGAATGCAGAGAGCTGAAAAGCCTCTGATATCAACTCACCACAAAACCAGTCTGCTGATCTTCCTTACCAGAATGAAAGGAGCACCAGACTATTTTGTGTCATGGAACATATATGTTCAGTCTCCTATACATTCTCACATGGAGAATGAATTTATGTGGGGTAAAAATATTCCTACACAGAGAGCTGGTTGCTATCTATTAGTTATCACGACTTTATAAATCTCTTTGCACAAAAAACAGGTTTACCCTCCCCTTTACAAACTAGCTAGCTCCCCTTAAAATAACCAACATCAGCCTATTAGACATCAGACATAGCTGGGTTAGATTACATTATAATTTAAGAATATAATTTAATGTGAACTTCTAATTCCAATGTGAAAGATTGAAATTGAAGTGGAAACTGGATATGTGAATTCATTAAACAGAAGATATTTTCATCCATCAGAATACATTCTTTAC
>WBNQ01072208.1:0-20267 GCA_013401375.1 Spizella passerina | reverse complement strand
TTTTTTAATCTTGCCTTTCTTGAAGCTGCTGCTGAAGTTCCATTAAAAACAACAACAAAAGTGTGAAGAAGAGGAACTTTTGAAATGGTATTCCAAGTCATGCTTTTGGCAAGTTAAAATATATATATGTGAAATATATATGATGCTGTGGATGTTACTGGCATGGTTTCAGTTTAAGGTTCTGCCTTCATTGCTATTGTGGCTTCATTCTCCAGCCCAGCTGGGCTGGGTGAAGAGGGTTAAATAGAAACTGAGAGCAAACACCTGTGTTCTTCTTAGATGACATCTGAAGTGAGGTCTTCTGCCTCATGGAAGATGGTGTGAGTAGGAAACTGCTTAGGATTTACAGTCAAGCTGAGAAACAGGGCCTTGCTTTCAGAAGATGAACCTTTCTGCTTTTCCAAGAAGCAGGATAGCATTCTTGTGTGATGGTATTAACCATCAGCTCCTGCTCAGAAGAAAGGAGCCAGTTCAAAATGAGTTTTACTGCTTAGCTTTGAGGGATTTTTTTCTGCTTAGATGTTTTCATGTTTTTTTTTGGGAAGGATTCACAGAACAGCTTCTATTACCCTTTTCACTCAAACCTTCATAGGTTTTTTTGGGCGTTCTTTGAATGACAGAAATACAAATTGTGTAAAAGCAATTGCATATTATGTTTGTCACTAATCTAACCGCGAGTAAATGTGGTGTAGATGAGTATCAGTGTAAACAGACTGGGATTCAGATTTGTGACTAGTATCTTTAGATATGTGAATAACAGTGATGCAGAAAAATGACAGTGGTAGAAGGATGGAGACCTTGAAGTTGGTGGGTTTTTTTTGAAGTCTGATTGAAGAAGCTGTTATTGAGTACTGAAGGGTAGGAAAATGGGTAATGCAGTTAAACAGGGGGCTATTAGAAATCTGTATTGTTTAAAAATAATTTTTAAGAAGCCTTAATCTAAGAGTTCAGTGTCTGCAATATTATAATTTTTAAGTACATCCATTTGAGTGTACTCTAATGCTTAAGCATTCATGTAGTGTGGCACTTGAATATCTTGGTGGGCTCTCACACTGCAAACATTCCTTGTGTTTACAGTAAGTTGAGAAGCTGCATTTCAGTCGAAAACATAATGAAAAGAAGCAGCATTAGTAATACAGTTTGGGGTAAGGCATATTATGTAGGGACTTCAAGAGAATCTCCTTGGCTGAAGAGATTTCAACAAATCCCAATCTAAAGGTCAGACCTGGGAAGTTCAGGATTTGGTCATGCTGATAATTTGCCAGTAATGTGCTGGTGATTCATTTTCAAGTTAGTGTAGTTTTAACATTCATGTTGCCTTGCTGCATCAAGATAGTGTAATCATATAACTGTTATAGTAGGAGTTCTAGTAAAATCTGTGTGTTGTGTAAGTGGCCTTGCCCCAATCCTAGTTGTCCTAAATGGGCTGCAGCTGTGGTGTCCTTCATTGGGCTGCAGCTGTGACCAATGAAGATAACTGGGATAAAAAAGGTGGGCTGGTGGGTCAGGGAGAGCCGTGGAGGAGCCCTGAAGAAGCAGCAGCAACACTGCTGTGAGGAGCTGTGTGTGAGAAAGCCACTCAGAAGGTATGGGACTCTAGAAATATGATAATAACAACATGAATACAGCAAACTGTAGCTTGAGAACACCTTTGCTGTGTGCCTCTGCTTAGGGAAGCAATGCAGTGCTGTGCTTTGCTTACAGCAGGAGCTGTTATTATCAAATAAGTGCTCTTATTTTTTGGTACCAGCCATGTAATGGGTGAGTTTTTCCCTTGCTTTTGAAAGGGAAGGGTAATCTTACTTACCTGCTTTGTTCATTCTTTGAGGTAATACTCTCTCTTCAGAGCCTCTAGTTTTGTTCCACGGAGCCTCATGTCAACACTGCAGCCAGTTTCTTTTTCCACCTCTGGCAACCCCTTGCAGTTGTGACTCTCTCCTGGCTTAGTGAAGCAATTGTTAAGAGGTTAATGCAGCTGGAATGTCCGGAGCCCCAGATGACTCTGCTGTCATGGGGCTTGCAGCATTCCCAGGAGGTGCAGAACTCCAGGCACAGCAAGGTCTGATGAGAGTTAGCAGAGCTTTGGTGGCTGTAAATTAGAGACCTTGTTGCTCATTTCCTAAGTGTAGCATCTGTGGCACTGCAGAGTCTTTGTGAAGTTGAGCACAGAATAGTAAAAATGTATATTTAACACACTCATAAGCTGAGTTTGCTCAGAGTGGGCGGTGCATTAGACACAAGATCATGTTAGAATTTGGCTTGAGCTGTCTCCTGAAACCTCACCTGAAGCATCAATGAGGAAAAGCAGAAAATTGCTGTCTCATTGAGGATATATGGGTACTTTAAGAGTCTACCCCAGAACTCTGGGAGGAAATGAACTGGCTGTACTCAGGGTCCTGACAAGTATAATGCTTCTTTGCACTTCAACCCAAGTATCTTTGTTAAGAGAAACTGAAAATTTTGCTGGGGAAAACTCCAGCTATAACCAGGTGCTCTGTCCTATTGGAAAAAAATGTAAAATTCTGTAAAAGAGTTGTAAGTTACTGGGGGTGACAGGTAGTCAGAGGATCTTCTGTTGCTGTTTTGGGCTTTTTTCCCTAATCTGAGACTCATGCCTGAGCTGCCAGATTCTTTGGTGTGGTGAAGAAGATACTTTGTGAAAGAAGTTACTGTCTAAAATTGCACAAATAATTTTTCTTTCAAAGATATCAAAAATACTGTCCTTACTAGCCACATATGTGGGTAACAAACCTACTGATTGAGGAAGCAGGTCCTCCTGAGGCTTTTAAGGTTTTCTTAATCTAGTCAAACCCAAAAAGCGATCCTCTGTTCATGATCTTCATGGCCCATACTAGTATCTGCCTAAAAATGTGCACTCATTGATTGCAACAGAGCAGAAGCCAAGTAAATGCAACCAAAATACCTGGTCTTCACCTGCCAGATGTAAAATGTGATGCTTTTTGGGACAGTCTCAAGCAGGTCTGGGAGTTCACTTCTGTCTCTACTTGCTCTCAAAATCATTAACTCTCAGATGAACAGTGAGATGTTTTAGAATAGTGGTTCTAATGTAGGACTCTGCAGAATACTTGTCTAAACAGTTAAAGCAATATGTTGTCATTGGGTTTAAATTAGCTGTGCAGGTGTTTCTGACTGCTGAAAAATACCAAGCCTACAAATCAAGGAGGGGAAGATTTGCCCATGATTGGTTTGTGAGTTGTGGGGTCTTTTTTTTAGGTTAAGGTTATTTCTTCACAGACAGAAACAGTCTGGGCCTGTGTTTTTGATTCTGTGTTTCAGAGGAGATATGGAAAGGTTGCTCAGGATAAACATGTTTGGATTCAATATCTTGAGGAAATAAGAGCTTTGTGTAAATTCAGGGCACTGATGATGATGTTGCCATGTTTTTTCCCTTTTTTTATAGTAATATGGATGAAACTTGCTAAGATTTGTGCTTGTTTGTTAAAAAGGCCGTTCTAAAGATATTAGAGAAGCCTATGAACTTTATAAGTGCAGATTCTAAGATATATACATTATAACTTGTCTCAATATCTGTCCACTCTTGTGGTGGAAAGTTTTTTCTTCCACCTAGTGCTGCCTCATCTTGTTTGAAGAAAGGAATCCTATGGGCAATTAAAGAAAATTCAAAATCTTACCAAGTAAAATCTCAGAGGAACAAAGCCTAGATATCATGTTTTAGCTGGCACTCCCTTACAGTATTGTCTGTGTCTTAGAATTGTTTCAGCTCATCTGCTTGTCCTGCCTTAAGGATCAGGATAAACTAACTATTAATTTAAAATACCTCTGGTTTCTGCTCCTGATATTTCACTGTTTCTAGGCCCAGGAGGTCCCTTCACTTTTTTCTTAGTTCAAGTGAAATGTCCCTGTTGATATTTTTGTAGCAGACCCCAGACTGCTCAATGTATTTAAAATGGCTAGATTTTGCTATTAATTGAGAGTGTTTGGAGTGGCTTCTGGGAGTGCAGCTGTAAGCTGAAGCGTGTTCCTTAGCAGTCAGTTTTGGTCTGCTTTGGAGTAAAAGGTGGTAGAGGGGAGGTTCCCAGGTACAGGCACTTTCAGCAGTAAGTTTTTGCCATATGTTAGCTCAATAACATCAGAGTGCATTTTCTAGACCAACAAGAAGCAGTACAAAATATTGACTTTTTTATGGTAAGGTATTTTTAGGGATGCATATTTACTTCAAATGTACTAAATAAATCATTATTAATTTCAGAGTTAAATTACTTGAGATATAATCAAAATTAATTTACCACTTGCCCAACATTCCTGCATTACTTATTGTGAGTCTTATTGTGTAAGCATGTTGCAAGCATCTGTTTTGTTGAGGTTAAAGTTAGCAGCACATTGTTTTTTAATATTTTTTGTTCTCCTGTTGTCCTGCAGAATGATTGATTGGCTGTCCTGGCCTCTGGCTCAGCACGTGGAGACGTGGGTGATTGCCCTGCTGAAAGGATTGGCTGCAGTGCAGAAGTTTACCATCCTCATTGATGTCACCCTGCTCAAGATCGAATTGGTATGTTGGGAAAAGCATTCCAAAAAGGGAGAGGGAAGGAATTGCTACCAGCTATGCAACTGTGTGGCATCCTTTTTATTGTAACATACAGTATCTTCTTATTCTGCAAATATGATGTACATGCATTTACGGCTGTCACTTGCATGTAATGATTTTCTCTATTTCAAATGGCTGTGTGTTTGAAGATTTTTTTGTGTGAACTGAAATTGTACTTTGCAGATTCACTGAAATAAATGTGGGTTTTTTTAGGTCTTTAATCGACTTTGGTTTCCTCTAGTGAGGCCTGGTGCCCTTGCTGTCCTTTCCCACATGTTACTTAGTTTCCAGCATTCTCCAGAAGCTTTTCATTTGGTGAGTTACTAAATAATTGTTTTGCAGTGCTTTTCACTGTGTAGTTTCTGAAATGGGTGTAAAGAGCAACAGAACTGATGTGCTTGGAGTTTGTCTGTTGGAAGGTTGTAGAATCGGGTTCCTGTGGTTATAGGAAGGCTTTTTACATTCCAGATTCAACCACTTCATCTATAACTGGAAACAAGCATTGTCCTTCCTTGTGTGTACCTATTTCTGGCAGGAGTATGTGGGCATCACTTTTTGACTGCATGCTTCTGGAAATCCATTTTATGTGTGTGAAATTTGCTGATAAAGTTGAGGACAGCTGTTTGGGGAAAACAGGTAACAGAGATCATCTGCTCTGTGTAACCTGGCCACCCTGAATGTGCTGATGAGACCCAGAAGTGCTTAACTTCAGAAGGCTGTGCTGTCTGTGTCAGTGTTGATGGGCAAATTAAAGGTCCCCATTTTTAGTGACCCCTTTTCAAAATGCATCCCTTAGTTAAGGCCATAGATAGGGTGTGAGAGTGACTGTGTTAATACAGCAACGTGTTCCCACACTTGGCATTAAGCTCAAAGCTTAGGAAACCTCTGAGATTCAATAGTAACAGCCTGGCACATCGTCTCTGTAACTGTTTCCAAGGCTCTGAAGGGGCATAAAGCTCTGTTTAATGTCACAGTAATTGCCTTATGCCCATTATGTTGGCTTTTACCTAGAGATCTCTGAAGTTTCTCCAGTGCCCTGATCTTGTCTTAGCATAGAAATTTGAGTTACAATTAAAAGCTCTGAATATGTTCAAAACATAAATATTTCATATATTTTTCTGTCTTGCTTTTATTTTTTCCTGAGAGACAAAACATTAGGCAAAATGTAATATATCAGATAGCCTATTCTAGTAAGAGGAATTTGATTTACCAAAGAAAATTTCTCTTGGAGGCTGCATGCTGTCTTGCATAAATATCTCACTGCAAGATTTCATGACCATTTTAAACAATTTTCTACACTATCATGTATTTGTGCTACTACCATTTAATATTCTGTAATATCTTCCTTCACTTTAAGTACTTGTTTACTTTTTTAATAACAAATGGTCTGATTATGAAAGTGTCAAATGCACATTTGATAAATAGAAATTCATTTACTTGGTAATGCATCTGAAATTACATTCCATCTCCTTACACTTGAGCATCATTAATGTAAATTATTTTGATGTTTTTGTAGCAGAAGCAGTCTTGTACTTATAATGTATCATGTAGAATTTATGATCATCAAAAATCTACTGATATATAAAAGTGTAATGCAACCTTGAGCCAGAAGAGATAATTCTGTGTATTCAAAGTGTAGCTTTCAGTATTATCCAGCCTGCAGAATTTTACTCTCTTTAACAGAACTGAGAACCTGTCCTTTTTCTCTTCTTCCCATGTGCTTTGTCTGTTCAGAATTGTCATATCTCAGATGTACTTGATACAGAGCTCCACCTTGGAGCTCAGGAGTTGCTTTCTCATTGCTGTGGACCACATTTATAAAGTGGAAAATGAAATTTTTTCATTGCAATGCCTTTCAGTATTGACTTGTGGTACAGTGAACTCTTCATCTTGGTGTTTTTATTTTTAAACAGTGGATATCTTGCTTACCTAAAGAGCCGGGTTTATTTATCAAAGATGTAAAAATATTTTTTATATCCAGAGAATAACCAATATTTGAAAAAGTGACAAGTATGTATTTTGCACCTAGCCTTTTTTACTTTGGTGTTTTGAACTATATCATTTCTTGTAATTGCTATGCCTTCCTCAGATTCCTATATTCTTATGATTCCCCTTCTGTATTTTATGNACATTTCTGATTCTAGTCTGGCCAGTTTAAAGTACTCCTGAATCTGAACTAAGTCTCAGATGGATTACTGTAGCTGTGGTAAATGACAGGGTTGTGGTTTATGGAGCTGAGCTGCCTCACTAGGTGGAGCTATGGGCCAGTCTCCTTGTAGGAATAGCAGGAATTTATTCATTGGCTCATGAGCCAAGCATTAGATTCTGTTAAAGGAAAATTTAGAGGCTGGTTTTAAAAACTGTATCTGTGAAATCAGAACAAGATACTAAACTGTTAGTGGTGGCACAAAAGCAAAATGTTTGCAGTTAATATCCTTAATAAGATGAGTACTTTTGGGCACTTGGCTGTTTAAAACCTTAGCATGCACCTTTTTAAGTTCACGAAGTTCCTTTTAAAACTTGCTATGTGAGCTAAAGAGCATTGAATAATTGATTGTGCTGCTTGAAAATCATAATATATGAAGAATAATGTAGTGAAGAATAATGTATGAAGAATAATGTATGTTTTTCAAGTCATTGTTTCTCAACCATTTCTTATTTAATAACAGAAGATCTCCTGTCATTTGGCATGTATAAACCATGAAGTTCAATGAAGTATTTTGTAGAAGAAAAAACAACGAGAAAATGCAGCTAACACCTTTTTGCTTGTTTTTGTTTTCCCATTTAGATTGTCCCACACGTGGTCGGTTTGGTTCACTCCTTCAAAAGAGATGGCTTGCCTTCCAGTACAGCCTTTCTGATGCAGTTGGCAGAGCTGATACACTGTATGATGTACCATTATTCAGGTTTTCCAGAGCTCTATGAACCCATTCTGGAAGCTATTAAGGTACATTAGGAATGTTAAGAGCATGGAATGGTTTTTGTTTTCCCAGATGTGAGGCTGTAGTTCCACAGATCCAAATTCGTTAGCGCTTCCACATGGAGAAAAGAGCTAAGCACATAATCATGTCACTCTTGTGTTTGAAATATAAAATGAGTATAAAGCCTTGCAGAAGAAGGTTGGGGGAGGGAAGGGAACAAGGGAGGGCAGTCTGTTGTATCTCCTGGGCTGTCAGGGGCAGCAGCAAGGCCTTGAAGGAGAGCTGGGGAGCAGGGGGAGATGCAATACTGCTGAATGGCAACAAACAAATAAACAGAAGCAAACAAACCTATTAAGCGTGTTAAATGTTTCTCTTGTAGGACATGCCCAAACCCACTGAAGAGAAGATTAAGTTGATCCTCAGTCAGAGTGCCTGGACTTCTCAATCCAGTTCTTTGCCATCTTGTTTATCTAGACTTTCTGGAAAATCTGAAACTGGGAAGACAGGCCTAATAAATCTAGGAAATACTTGCTACATGAACAGTGTTATTCAGGCACTTTTTATGGCTACAGAGTAAGTGCTTCTTAACAGCTTTTTTCATTGCAAATAATTCTTGCAGTTACTGCATTCTTGATTTTCACAGAATAGTAGCTTGTCCTGAGGTCTCTTACCTTGCTATAGCTGAGTGGGTTGTTTTGCACTCAGTTACTGGTTGCTTTGTTCAAGTTCAGCTCTGGAAACTGCAATTTTAGCCACTAAAAATCCTGATCCTTCTACCCAGTGTCAAAAGAGAAGTCCTTTTTCCCTCACTGTCCTTGCTCACTGCAAAATGTTTGGTGATGCTTTTGTTATACTCTGGAAAGGTATTAAAAAAGTGTGTCTGTATCCCATTCCTACACATTGAAATGTTTAAAGACATGGGTATTTTGCAGTGTTAATTCTTACCATACAGTAATTTTGTATCTGCACCAGAGCAGAGTTCCAGTATTAAAGGAAGTGTTATGTGCTTTGCTTTCTTTCAATTTGAAGTAATTATCTGAGCTGGAATGAGAAGTCCAGCTAGGAAACTCATTTGTCTCTCTCTTTCAGTTTCAGAAGACATGTTTTATCTCTGAATCTAAATGGCTGTAATTCCCTAATGAGGAAATTACAGCATCTTTTTGCATTTTTGGCCCATACCCAGGTATGTCAGTTTTTCATCTGTTTTTCTTTAAGCTTAGATCTATGTACCAAAATTGAGAAACAAAGATGATGCTATGGGAATCCTCTTGAGTATTTCAAGTATAAATACTACATTTTTGTATGGCAATCAGTCTGCCTTCAAATGCTCAGATGGTGTGGATGGACTTAGAAATACACATTTCTCTAGGTGGAATATGTTGGAGTTTTGTTGTTTCTATTAATAGGTAGTGATAGGTTTTCTTTGAGGAGAAAGAATGAAAAAAATCCAAATAAGACCTCTGTTGATATACAAGCTGATTTTATGTATCTTTCTAGGGTAAACTGTGACCTTCATTGGTTTTTACACTAAATTTGATTGTAGTTCAAATTCTAATGTGAACATTATTAGCTGTTCAAAACATTTTGCTAATGCTGGAAAGGCCCAAGACAGCTTCAAAATAAATGGGCTCTTATGAAGTACTGGTGTTCTGAAGAAAGCAAACAGGTTTTTTAACTCACCAGCAAGAAAGGTAGCTGCTATAACACCTGCCTTGTACTCACTAAACATGAATATTTGCTGGCAGGATAAACTATTTGTATCTTTGTACTAGAGGTGATTGCCACAAAATTAACGGCTCTCCCTTCGTATGATGGGAGTTTAAATGTTTGTGTAAATTGTTATTTAAATGTTTGTGTACCTTGTGCTTCATTCAGCTGCTCTGTGGTAACGTAGTCCATAGTTCAGCTGTTAATACTAAAATAGTAAAATCAGCTTAAGTTGATTACATTACAACTATGTAACCTTGTCTGTTCTCTCACTTGACCAGAGGGAGGCCTATGCTCCTAGAATTTTCTTTGAAGCTTCCAGACCGCCATGGTTCACTCCTCGGTCCCAGCAGGATTGTTCGGAATATCTCAGATTCCTGCTGGACAGGTAGGGCTCTGTGCCATCGATGGCAGTGAATCTGCAGCCTCACCTGGCACGTTGAGCTCTGGGAGCAGCCGTGTAACAGTTCCAGTGCAGGAGTGGGGATCAGGGATTTCCAGCCTCATTCCTCTCTATAGTCTGTCTACAAGCTACTCTTCTCATGGGTTTAGTCTGTAGTGAAATCTGGATGCCATATTGAATGCAGATCGTTGAGAACACGTTATGGTGGTGACAGTGTGCCACTTTTATAAACCTAAACGTGGGTGTTATGTTCAAGTCCTGGTCCTGTTGTTAAATTAAGAGTAGTTGGTGAAAGCAGCTTAGTTGTGCTTCTGGAATTTCATGTTGGTGCAGACAGCTGTATTTCATACAAGGCATGCAAGTCACAAAGAGATGTACATGTCTTTATAACCAGTTAATTAAGCAAGCAAATTAGCTGTGGAAGAGATAAATCAGTAATACCTACATTTGTTAATAACGCTCTTTATTTTTACCTTGCTAAAGCAATATTACTTTAAGACACATTCTGCTCTTAGAGAAATTTATCTCAGTAGTGAAATAGTGTTCTCTCTTTTTTAATCTCCATGTTTTGGGTTCCTCTTTTGGTTTGGATTTTGTTGGCTGCAGAATTCTGATGTTTTCTTTGGAAATAGTCTGGCCATAAACAAGTAGTTACTTTTTCTCTTACAAAGTCTGACATACAGGCCCAGTCAACTCAGGAGCTGATTTATTAAGACAATGTTATGGTAAATAATAAAAACATTGTTAGGTTTCTTTAATATTTGCCAGTTCTTTCAATATATCCATTGTGTTCTGTTATATGTAATGAGACCCACAATAAATGTATTTGTGCCACTCGTACTCTAGTTTGGAACTCTATGCTTCAGCTTCCTTACTTAAAAAAATAACAAACAGATTTTTTTAGTGTAAGATACTTTTTAGCAACTTAACCATCTGTGGTTTTTAGCTGGAAAAAAATCTGAAATAGTGTGGCAGTATTTGGAGTATAGCACAGTTACTTGGGTTTCTCTTTCTGTTTTCAGGTTGCATGAAGAAGAGAGAACTTTGAAAGCATTGTCTTCAGCAAAGAGCTCTGAAAGTATTATGACTGACAAGCCCCAGGCACAAGAAACTGCCCATAAAACATTTACTGAAGCACCTTGTATGGAAAGTGAAGAAAGAACTCTGATAGAGAAGATGTTTGGAGGAAAATTGAAGACTAACATATGCTGTTTGAACTGCAAAAGCATGTCTCAAAAGGAAGAAGCTTTCACAGATCTCTCTTTGGCTTTCTGTCCCCCAACTTCCTTAGAGAATGCTGACCCAAAGTGCATAGAACATTCTGAAGTGAAGGATGACTACATGGTGCAAAGCAGTACTTCAGCTACCAGTCCTGATGCAGAGACACCTCTCAGTAATTTGGAAGTAAATCGTGGATGTGACACAATAATGAATGAAGGAACCATAGATTTTTCTAGTGAGCCAAGCTCTGAGAATACCACAATTTCTGAACTCAAAGTTGAAAATAATGGGGATATGTCTCAGAGTCTAGTAGGTAAAAACACCCTGTCAGTTACAGACTTGCTCAATTATTTTCTGGCACCTGAAATCCTTAGTGGAGACAACAAATATTATTGTGAAAAGTGTGCCTCTTTACAGAATGCTGAAAAAACTATGCAAATCATTGAGGAACCTGAATACCTCATTCTCACTCTTTTGAGATTTTCGTACGATCCAAAATGTCACATAAGGCGCAAAATCTTGGACAATGTTTCTCTCCCACTGGTATTGGAACTGCCGGTGAAAAGAGCAGCATCCCCTTTAGCTGTTGTTTCAGGAGGCTGGTCTGTTGGTGTGGAGATTTCTGACACTGGAGAAAACCTTGCTAAGAAACTGAAGCCCTCTGGTGCTGATGAGGTGACCTGCCCACAGCTGGTGCCCTATGTGCTGAGCTCTGTGGTGGTGCATTCTGGGGTGTCCTCTGAGAGTGGACATTATTATTCATATGCTAGAAATGTTACTGGCTCAGCACCTTCAGGGCTCTGCCACCAGTCCACAGCTCTTTCTTTAGTTGCTCCTCAGGACAAGTTGTTTGCAGAGGGGAGTCCTTGTACTGTTGTGGAGAATGAGCTGGACACCGAGATGCCGAGAGAATGGTTTCTGTTCAATGACAGCAGAGTGACATTTACCTCATTTCAGTCAGTCCAGAAAATCACCAGTAGATTTCCAAAGGACACTGCTTATGTTCTGTTTTACAAAAAGCAGAACAGCTCCTGTGGCTTAAACACCAACCCAGCAAATGGCCTGTGGGTAAATGGAGACCCTCCTCTACAGAAAGACCTCATGGATGCTATTACAAAAGATAACAAACTGTACTTGCAGGTAAGATGGAAATTTTGTGGAAAGGGTGTCTCCTTAAGCCTCACAAGAGGCAGTCTACAGGAGAGAACACAGTAGCTTTTAAGTACTCTGTCACCAGTCTGGCTTCACCTTGGTGNTGTGCCACTTTTATAAACCTAAACGTGGGTGTTATGTTCAAGTCCTGGTCCTGTTGTTAAATTAAGAGTAGTTGGTGAAAGCAGCTTAGTTGTGCTTCTGGAATTTCATGTTGGTGCAGACAGCTGTATTCATACAAGGCATGCAAGTCACAAAGAGATGTACATGTCTTTATAACCAGTTAATTAAGCAAGCAAATTAGCTGTGGAAGAGATAAATCAGTAATACCTACATTTGTTAATAACGCTCTTTATTTTTACCTTGCTAAAGCAATATTACTTTAAGACACATTCTGCTCTTAGAGAAATTTATCTCAGTAGTGAAATAGTGTTCTCTCTTTTTTAATCTCCATGTTTTGGGTTCCTCTTTTGGTTTGGATTTTGTTGGCTGCAGAATTCTGATGTTTTCTTTGGAAATAGTCTGGCCATAAACAAGTAGTTACTTTTTCTCTTACAAAGTCTGACATACAGGCCCAGTCAACTCAGGAGCTGATTTATTAAGACAATGTTATGGTAAATAATAAAACCATTGTTAGGTTTCTTTAATATTTGCCAGTTCTTTCAATATATCCATTGTGTTCTGTTATATGTAATGAGACCCACAATAAATGTATTTGTGCCACTTGTACTCTAGTTTGGAACTCTATGCTTCAGCTTCCTTACTTAAAAAAATAACAAACAGATTTTTTAGTGTAAGATACTTTTTAGCAACTTAACCATCTGTGGTTTTTAGCTGGAAAAATATCTGAAATAGTGTGGCAGTATTTGGAATATAGCACAGTTACTTGGGTTTCTCTTTCTTTGTTTTCAGGTTGCATGAAGAAGAGAGAACTTTGAAAGCATTGTCTTCAGCAAAGAGCTCTGAAAGTATTATGACTGACAAGCCCCAGGCACAAGAAACTGCCCATAAAACATTTACTGAAGCACCTTGTATGGAAAGTGAAGAAAGAACTCTGATAGAGAAGATGTTTGGAGGAAAATTGAAGACTAACATATGCTGTTTGAACTGCAAAAGCATGTCTCAAAAGGAAGAAGCTTTCACAGATCTCTCTTTGGCTTTCTGTCCCCCAACTTCCTTAGAGAATGCTGACCCAAAGTGCATAGAACATTCTGAAGTGAAGGATGACTACATGGTGCAAAGCAGTACTTCAGCTACCAGTCCTGATGCAGAGACACCTCTCAGTAATTTGGAAGCAAATCGTGGATGTGACACAATAATGAATGAAGGAACCATAGATTTTTCTAGTGAGCCAAGCTCTGAGAATACCACAATTTCTGAACTCAAAGTTGAAAATAATGGGGATATGTCTCAGAGTCTAGTAGGTAAAAACACCCTGTCAGTTACAGACTTGCTCAATTATTTTCTGGCACCTGAAATCCTTAGTGGAGACAACAAATATTATTGTGAAAAGTGTGCCTCTTTACAGAATGCTGAAAAAACTATGCAAATCATTGAGGAACCTGAATACCTCATTCTCACTCTTTTGAGATTTTCGTACGATCCAAAATGTCACATAAGGCGCAAAATCTTGGACAATGTTTCTCTCCCACTGGTATTGGAACTGCCGGTGAAAAGAGCAGCATCCCCTTTAGCTGTTGTTTCAGGAGGCTGGTCTGTTGGTGTGGAGATTTCTGACACTGGAGAAAACCTTGCTAAGAAACTGAAGCCCTCTGGTGCTGATGAGGTGACCTGCCCACAGCTGGTGCCCTATGTGCTGAGCTCTGTGGTGGTGCATTCTGGGGTGTCCTCTGAGAGTGGACATTATTATTCATATGCTAGAAATGTTACTGGCTCAGCACCTTCAGGGCTCTGCCACCAGTCCACAGCTCTTTCTTTAGTTGCTCCTCAGGACAAGTTGTTTGCAGAGGGGAGTCCTTGTACTGTTGTGGAGAATGAGCTGGACACCGAGATGCCGAGAGAATGGTTTCTGTTCAATGACAGCAGAGTGACATTTACCTCATTTCAGTCAGTCCAGAAAATCACCAGTAGATTTCCAAAGGACACTGCTTATGTTCTGTTTTACAAAAAGCAGAACAGCTCCTGTGGCTTAAACACCAACCCAGCAAATGGCCTGTGGGTAAATGGAGACCCTCCTCTACAGAAAGACCTCATGGATGCTATTACAAAAGATAACAAACTGTACTTGCAGGTAAGATGGAAATTTTGTGGAAAGGGTGTCTCCTTAAGCCTCACAAGAGGCAGTCTACAGGAGAGAACACAGTAGCTTTTAAGTACTCTGTCACCAGTCTGGCTTCACCTTGGTGCTGCTGGACAGGTTTTGTAGTAAGGTTGTCACTGTTAGATGGGAAATGTCAAGGAAAATGGCATCAACTCATTTCAGTTTCAAGTTTGAGTGGAGATGCTTGTATAGGTCATTTAACCACTTGCCATTCCATATGGGAGAGGCTTCAAACAGTTCAAATTTCATTGCCTTTATGGAATCACAACAGTGGCTTAAGTTTACTTAAAAACTTCTAAGTGGTGTTCTTACTAGTGCATTTTCATTTGGAGTGAAGCTTGACTTCTAAAGCTGCTTACTCAGGTGCTGGAACAGCTGAGATGATGACCAGGTGTGGGGGGCTGGATTCCATTTCCCTTTGCTGCCTCTGCCATGTTCTCTGGGGCCAGTGCTTCCAGCAGCATGCTGCCTGTGCTCTGAGAGCCTCACCTGGCTGTGGCAGCCTCTTGGTTTGCTGTGAAAGAGCAGGGTGCTCCAAACTTCAGTGTGTCTGTCTCAGAGCATTGCTGCTCTTTATGTTCTAGGAGTAAAAGTATGTTTTAAGATGCCGTATTTCACTGTTGATTCCGAGTTCTAAATTAATTTTACCAGCTAAGTTAAGAATATATTCTTCTGTCCTGAGGAAGCCTTTAATTTTCAGAAGATGTGTTCAAAAAATTCTGTATCTTACTGCTTTTGTTTTGCTATTGCATATCTGTTTACCACATGGTAAATGAAGATGTTTTCAGTATAAATAACTAAACCTGCAATATGGGTTGCTCCCACTCTATTTAAAACAAATTTTGAAACCCTAACTGCAAATAAATGGAAAGCAAGGGGGGATGCTCTGCATATTCTGAGTCCAGAAAACTGTATTGACTATCAAGTTTTACTTACCCAATGTAGTACTTGCAGGGATAAATATAAGAACCTGAAAATACTAAATGTTTTTAGAAATAAGGCTATTGCTTGTAAAAATGCCAGTTGTATAAGGTAACCAGTTTGGTAGTGTCGTTTTTTTTAACTAAACAGGCTATTTAGGCAAGGTCTGCTATTTTAATCAAAATCTGTGGTTGATTTCTGGTACTACAAGTTTTTAATATTTCCTTGTTATTCCTAGCAAATGTACATAGTTTTTGGTGTATCATAGAGTTAGCCAGATACTTGGGACTCCACATATTGCTGGAGATAGCATAATACTGTCTTCAGGAGGATGGCCAGCACGTCTGTGTAGACAGTGTCCTCCAAATATCCTAATTTTTAAAATCAGTATACATTTCAGTCCTTAGTAGTGTAGTGTACAATAGTTTCAAACTTAGGCTGTGTTTGTGACAAGGGCAAAATAATTGAAATTCACAAGGTCTACTTTTAGCACCTGAAGTTGAGAAAGGTATACTAAAGACAGAAAATTGCTGCAGGCTTTATTGAACTAGTTGGCCAGAGACAAAATAGTGCATGATACGTCTAAGGAAGGAAAAGCATGTGGCTCATCCCTTCCTTAGATGTCTTAAGAAGCCTCAGGAGCATTCAGCTGGCAGGCAGCAGAGCTCTTGTGTTCCTTCCACTTGTGCAGGTACATTTTCCAGCAATTGACTGATTTCTATGAAGTGCTTGAGAGTTGCAGACACTTGCTATGTTATAAAAGTTAGCAGAGCAATAATAATTGAAAGCTGAAAAGCTGCAATGAATGGGAACTGGATAAAAGGCCAAAGGGTGGACAAGCTATCTGAGTATATTGTTATTTTATGCAGTTGGAGTGGAATGAGGAAGTGTCTTTAAAGTAACGAACATTGATATCAAGGTTTTACCTTTTGACTTTGCAACCAAGAAGAAGAGCATATGAAAATTGCTAGGATGAAAATTGATATGAAACATATATCAAAAGCTGTTTTGTTAACTTCTCATCAGTAGTCTCATTTTTAATGACATCTCATGTTGCTACAATACAATTTTAGCATGAACTCAGATGGATTTATTTTGTTTTGCTTATGCACACTGCCAATCAGTGAAGTTGTACATCTTAGTCTGGCTGTGGATGATCAGCTTGGAAGTTCAGCTTAGCTGTTCCCTAGCAATAGTGCTGCTGCTTTAAAGCCATTTGAGGGGTGTGAGGCTGTGGGCTGGGCTGTTTTTAATTGTCTTCACTCTCTCGTTCCAGGAGCAGGAGCTCAGCGCTCGGACANGGCTTCAGCACCGTCGGCAGATTGGTCTTTTGACTGTGAGCACAACCTGGAATAATACACTGCTTCAGAGCAGCCCGGTCCTGCTGAGGACAAATAAACACCCAGCTCTGCCCAAGCTCTATCAGGCTTTGAGACTTGCTCCTTGTCCAAAAGCAAACAGTAGTGGTTTTTTGGTTATGTTTGATTTGAAATAAATAAGTGCATAATGGAAAGAAACCTACCTCTTAAAAGTTCAGTTGCTTTCATGTTAAGATATGCTTGCCCCAAACCCAGAAAATTAAGATTTTTTTTAAGTAAATGATAATGATGTTGCATTAAACTGAACAGAAATGTACTTATGTCAGTTTCTCTTGTCCTCATCCACTGAATGAAGAAAGTTCATTTTTTACTCTGATAGTATTGCTTTATGTGGAAAGCCATTTTCAGATGGGCTAAACTGCATCTGTACTAACACCCACTGCTTATTTTCAAATACAACACGTGTGGGGGTTTTCAGAGATGATGCAATTTGTAATGAAGGCAATAACTTAAATGTGACATGATACACTACTTTCCAGGTTAAAAATTATTCAGTCCGTCTCCAGTGTAAATGAAAAGAAAAAAATTATACATATTTGCTAACTTGTTATCCAAAAAAGTGCATGTTGTGTTTTTAAATAGAAATTGTTAACTCAGTAGCATTTCTAATTGTTTTGAGGATTTTAAAATTATTTCAGGGAATATATCTGCTGAGTATTGGAAAGGAAGAGATTCTGTATGTGCCTTGCAGTACTGTAACTTAAACTCCCTGAGGCTGCAGAAGATGAAAAAATGTCTTTGTAGTCTTTTTTTGTCAGCATTAGAAATCAAGACATTTATAGAAGGCTGTTAGGTTTCCAGAAGTGAAAATTTTTTAGTTTGAAATGCAGTAAGTATTGCCCTTTATTTTTTGATTTAAAAATATACATACCAAGTGATCTATAACTTCCATGGCCTGTACTGCTGAGAAAAAACTGGTCATAGAGATGGAGCTATGCTCATGAAATCACACAAAATCTGCCTCTGTTGGTCTTTGCTGAGGATCTTTGCTTAGAAGAGTCTTTTGAAGCTTTGCCTTTGGCTTTTGCTGGTAGTGAGAACTTTGTGATGAGTTCAGGATTTTATTTTTTTTAATCTGCAGAAGCTCACAATTATTCTGCCTAAGGAGCACTGTTTGATTGCTCATTAGGCAAGCAGGGGCTGAGGATCCACTCCTTTGAATCTTGACAGAAATGGCAACTTGGATTTTGATGTGCAATGAGGAGAACAGAAGTAAAGGACTTAGACTGTTGAACCCAGCGATGAATTCTTGAGTAATCTTAAGAGTGAAGTGTAAATTTATTTAGAGTATTTTTACAAAATTCTACACTGTTTTTGCTGTGTTTTTATATTCTATTAGGTGACAAAGTGTGTCCTTAAAAAGCATGCAGACCTGGCAGGTTTTAGCATAACTGTATAAAAATAAGCAAATTTCTTAAAAATGCTTTTAAAAAAGCATAAGATATGTTGAGAGAATTAAGTCTTGTTCATATGATATTAAATATATGAAGTTTAGTCTGAAAGGTAATTTAGCTTGCAAGTTATTTTTATATTATCACTAAAACTATGCCATTTACTATAGGTTTAGATGTTATACTCAAGAAAGCTAGAGCAGCTGACTTTGATATTTTATTTTTATTTTTAATACTTTCCAAGCTTTCTTGTAACAGTTTGTGGTACCTTGGCTTTGGCTGTCTCAGTGGTAGGTCTCTGGACCAGGGGTTCAGCCACAGAAACATGGAATGTTTTGAGACCAGCATGAGGAACAGTCTCATTTCATTGCACTTGGATCAGCTTATTTTNTTACTCTATATGAAATCATAATATTGTAAAGGTCAGTTTTGTTTTTATGTTCTCACAGTAAAAATACAAATTATGCAGCCTACCTAAGAATAATATGCAGTATGTCTTTTGTACACCTGTTGAACTATATTTCATGAGTTCTTAGAAGGCTTTCTACACCCTTTTTGCCTATTCTGAATTAGGGGTTAAATATAGAAAATTTAAATGAGAATAATGCAAATCAGGTTGGATCTGCTTAGGTGCAAAATGGTGGATGTCTGAAATTGAAAAGAACTTTTCTTTCACCTTGCTGACTTCTGTCAATGCATTTGCTAGGGGTTTTTAAAGTAAATTTTATACTTCAGGATACCTTTTTGTAAGTCTGCTTGCTGACATGACAGCTGTCCTAGGCTGGTGAGTCATAGATAGCCAGCTTGGAAGGTTCCAGTAAACCTAGTGGAAGTGAAGAATTATTTCATGCTTTGAGATGTGCACTTCTATTATTGTTTACAGCTGTGGTGTTGCATGCCGCTGTCTTCTGGACATGAGAGAAAAATGTAGGTATGGTAGTTTGATTTCTGTGGCTTGTGAATGAATGCTGGATGGTTTATTTATTTACCTTTTTGGCTCCATTCTTAAAAAGTTTGTTTAGTTGAATCAATAGAAAGATACAAAATGTGTCAGAAGCTTTAGGGTTTTTGTTGTTTACTTTCATGAAAGAGACACAGTTGTACCACTCAAAGGTGGTATCACGTCTTAAAATCATATCTGCTTCTACCAGGACAGACTGTGATTTGGTCTTTGTTTAATGATTGCTGGAGTTGGATTAACTTTCTTTTGTGCTGTTGATTTTTTTATGGTTTTTTAATGTGGAGCCTCACAATGGATTACTGTGATTACACCCTCCCCTGTAACAAGTGATTGCATTGTCTGTGAGCCCGTTTATCCAGGATGAGAAAAGCTTCTTTGAATAACTGAACAAATCATACTTTCTGGCTAGACTTTTCTTTTTTTTTTTTTCTGTCTTCCCTTCTTTGGAAAGTTAAATATTTTGTCTTATCTATGCTCTGGAAGTTTAATCTGGGTAAGCCTTAATTTCTTTTCTTTAATCTGTAGCAATAAGTTTGTTCATTGAGTCAGAACACTTTTGTACAAGTGACAGGCAAAGGGCGAAAGCTCTGGGAGATGAGTGTTGAAACAAAATCAAGTGGGTATAAACTTTCTGTAAGTAAAATTTAGATTAGAAACCAAGTTCCTAATTCTGGAACAGCCTTCGGGAAGAGCCTTGCTTCCAAGGAAGAGCAACCTATGTGTATGAAAGAAATTAAATGCAAAGTGGTGTCTGAATAGTAGGCAACTAGACCTGATAAACCAGAGGTCCCTTCCAGTCCCTTCCTAGAGTTTTGCTTTTTGGTTGGGTTTCCTGTCTTGCCTCATTACCAGTTTTGTTTTTAAAGCTTTTTGAGGGTAAATAAATGGAATATTAAACAGTGACATAACAACAAAAGTTAACTGCTGAATTTGGGGTGGTGTTGGTCTCTGATATAGGGGAATGAAGCATAAAAATTACTAAGTCATGGCGAGTGGAAGCTTGGAGGAGTTGTGATCTAAAGTAATGTGCTCAGTTTCTAACACAAGGGTGATTTCCCTGGGTAACAAGCTGCCATGTAATGTAATGAGTTGGAGCACTTGGTATCTTCAGTAGGCTGTAATTAAATGCAAATTATTGGACGTTTTCAGAGGGTGAGCCAATGATCTCTGATGTAAATGAGATTGGAATAGACAATCTTGAAGGCTTTAATGTTCTGTGCAGCCAGTCATCATAGGTCTAGCTAAATCTGAATCCAGAGCTATGAGTGATGTGTTGTTAAATCAGAGTGGTGTGGGGTCCAGTGTGACACAGCACTGAGAATTGTGTGGTGCTGGCTGGGCTGTGTCTGACACAAGCTCTGCC
>WBNQ01072207.1:0-39861 GCA_013401375.1 Spizella passerina | reverse complement strand
CCAAGCCATTGTATGATTTTATGACTGTTAGATCAGCAGCAGCACTGTGAGTGCCACTCCCTGCTCACCTGCAGAGACCCTCCCAGCTGAGCATGCCACAGCATTAACACATGGCCTGCAAGGACATTTTTAGCCATTTCACAGTTACATACAATTAATCTTTTAAAAATACAGATTGTTTTAAATGCATGGGCTTGCAACAGTTTCCCCTTTTCAGCATAAAGTGCAGCTCCACAACTCAGTAAGTGAAAAAATAATATTAATTATCATAATATCAGATGCTTGAGTACTCTAAGTCAGACTAGATCTGGCTAATACTCAGATGAACTCCCTGCAAGGAAAAGACAAAGCAAATCTACAGAAATGCATGTAAAGTACTCCAAAGGCTCATTTTTTGAGCAATATGCAAATCCAGAAGGCAGTGACTACCAATTTTCATCTTCTGTGGCACGTTTCCAGAAGCTGTAGGTGTACTCCTGGCCAAAACCCAGCTCTAGTTATACTGTGTCCACCTACTTCTAAATTTCATCTGCAAGTTATTTTTCAAGTTCTCTTTATAAAATGTACCGACTAAAGTTATTGGCACAGAGCAACTGATGTATTCTGTCCAAGACCAGGTGTATTTGAAGTGTATGACTCAATTCAAGTTGTTTTTATTATTTCTTATGATATTATTTGGTCAAAAGACAAAATATTATTAACCAGAATTGACTGGATCATGGAGAAGCTTCACTGTAAATAGATAAACTTGGATATCATATTTAAGTTTTTACCAAGATTCAGTTTCTTAAATCAGCGCAGATTGACAGTAAAACCTCCAGGCTCTGGCACCTAGCAGAGGTGCTCCCTACCTCCTTTCTCTGTTCTAAAATGATTTTATTTGGGCAGCAATATCTGATCAATACCAAGATGAGCAATGGCAGTGACAAAACAGCCAGTCCTGGCCTGAAGTGCCTGGTTTTTTCAGTGCTACAATGGAAATGCATTATTCTGGATACCCCAAATCCATGCTGAAGCAATGCTGAAGTCAGTTAATTTGTGAATGCTCTCTAGTAATAAAAATCAATGCTTTCAAGTCTTAGCCTTCAACAGATCATCTGATCTTTCCCCCCTCAAGTGACTGCAGAAATACCCTGCTTATTTCACTGCAGCCTGCATATCTCTTTACTACCAGGTTTATAGTAACTTCAACCAAGCCAGAACCATGTGAAATTACACAGAAAAAATGAGAATAAGAGAAAGATTTCCTAAAGTGATGAAAAGCAATCCCTGAAATACTATGATGCACTGGGAAGGAAGTGTTTTCCCAACTATTCTGTGCAAACTATATCAAAAGCAGCTCAGTCAGTGATTGTGCTGAAAAAAAAGTCAGCCCAAGATGTGGCAGAGATGAAGAAACCCTGAGTCAGATGATGCCTCTCACCTCCTCTCTCAGTATTGCAATGGTTTTTCTTTCTAAACATGAGCTGCACATGAAAGTGTTGGCGCTTCTTTGGTTTGAAGGGATTTTGCTCATTTGAAGGGTTGTTCTTGTTCTTAAATATTAAATTGCTATGGATACAGAATTAAAGTTTAAATTAATCATAGAAATACTTACAGACCAAACAATTATCATTCTTCTAGACACAGAGTGATCTATATTCCAGTAGGTAAATGGAAGGAAAGTGATATAAAAAATCTCTTCACCCAGAGCAGCTGAAAACTTGAACAAGTAGTAGTAGAAGTAGTTCTTCACAATATACTTCTGTGTGCAACCCTGGAAATGAGAGAATGTTATTGTTTTAGTGAAGTAGAAAAATATAACAAACACTTAAAATGTTATAACTGCTACAGTTCCCAGTCCTTAAACCAAAGAGTTTGTTATAAGAAGTGTCAAGAAATGAAGTTCAGCTTTTGTACTAGAATGAAGGCTGTAGTGATAGCACAGCCACATTTCCTGCAGAGCAGAAATCCATTCAGACTAAGGCAGCAGTCACGTGGACAAAGACTTCCAAGAGATGGGATCAGCCTTTCCTCCAGGGTAATCAGGTGTATTTCATAAAAGGTATTGACATGCTAAGTTTGAAATTTCAACATCAGTAGACAAAGCCACCACTGCTTTCACTGGAAATGCATCTTGAGGTGAAAAACTTAAACTGCAATTACTGAACTACTTCATTTAAAATTTGCCTCATTACAGTCCCTGAAATTTGCTGCCAGGTGCTGCTGACAGCAGCCCTCAACACT
Organism: Spizella passerina; assembly: GCA_013401375.1. NCBI lineage: Eukaryota > Metazoa > Chordata > Aves > Passeriformes > Passerellidae > Spizella > Spizella passerina. The sequence continues at coordinate 37,635 of WBNQ01072207.1, read as the reverse complement.
GAATTTTTCCAGGTGCCTCCAGCCCAGCCCTGGGGGGATGTCACAGGATCACCCCACACTGAGGTGCCACAGCTGGAAGATTCAGCTCCTGCCTGGGCCTGGGCTCAGCAAGCACAGCTGCAGAGCAGGGCCAGGGCAACATAAGGCTCTGAGTGGGCAGAGAAAAGAGCTGCACCTGTCACCACCAGATTTTCACTCCAACATTTTAAGTAACAACCACAAGGTTGTCTTTTTAAGCATTACCAGTAGATATATTGCAAACAGCAACACTTTAGCACTTCATTTATTCATTTTATTCTGCATGAAATTTCATTCAGTGTCTGGATTTGGTAGCTAGATTATTTCCTTAGATGTACCCCACCTAACATTTTTCTCTCTTCCAAGAGGTGACACCCAGCCCTGCAGAGCTGGGAAGCCACACAACAGCACACATTGCTTTGGCCACTTGTTGAATGTGTCTAGAAATGGTTTGTTGCTGCTGCTGCCATTTGGGACTAAGACACCACAAAGAAGCCTCACACTGTTAGCAGGAGCAACAGGCAAGTGAATCACATTTTGTAGGTACACCTGTTACTTCAGGAAATAAGGAGAGAGATAGATAAGATAGATTAGATAGATAGATAGATAGATAGATAGATAGATAGATGGATGTTTTGATTCAGGGGAGGAGCTAAGGAGCCAATCTAGTCTCATTCAATCCTCCCCAAAACATTAAAAATATGTACATTGGATATGCAAATACAAGATGAAAGAACTTCCTAAAGATGGAAACTGAGAAGGGACCATGAAGGTCTCAGCATAAGCTTGTAAAACTCACCAAATAGGAAAACTTATGCTTGGAGCTGGCTGTGTAACTAGTTTACTAAAGAGAAACTCTCACCCTACATGCTAGTGAGAATACATAAAAATTGTCTAAGGAGTCTAGACCTGCACTTGTGGCTCACTGCAAAAGCCATTAGAAGCTCCAGTCTCTTCATCTGCTTTTAGTGCAGAGATGAGGCAGACTGCATGGAGATGACAAAAGCAAGATGGAAAGAACTTGCATCCATTCAAGTACCATAAAAACCCCACAACTTCAATTGATTTTTGCACCAATGAACAGAAAAGATGAGTCACCATTTTTGGAAATGCCAGGGTCAGAGGAGTGTTCCCCCATCTCTCAGTCAGAGCCCACAGATGAGTTACTGGCATCCCCTTAGGATAACAGCTCTATGCCTGGCTGTGTGACAGAGCAATCAGTCTGAGTGTCTCAACTCTCATCTGCCACTTAGAAAACACCCCCAGTGCAATTAGCAGCTCCAATGCTTCTGTCTGAGATCCTGGAACTGTATTTGGTGACACTTAACCTGGCCCCACAGAAAGCCCTCTGCTGGCACCACTACCTCCTCACTTAAGCATTAATCCCCAAGGTATTGGGAATTATGTGTGCTTTAGCTCAGAGAGGATCAGACACATCCCTAAGGTAATGCTTTTATACTTGCAACCTCATGGGATGAGGGATAAAACCCTCTGATTCCAGTAACTGTTTTGTGGGGGAAAGCATGCTTATCAGGTTCTAAAAGAAATGTAGAGTTAAAAAATATTTCCAGGTGCAAGTTATTCCACATTCTGATTCTTAAAACCTTCCTTTTTTTTTTTCCTCCATTCCTTTTCTATCAGAAATTACACACACATTTGGTTGGATTTTAAACACCTTTTTTTTTAACCCTACAACAGCAGCTATGACAGCCAGTGTGTGGCAGGGGACAAACAGAGCCTGTCTGTGACAGGATGCAACAGCCACATGTCAGACACTCAGAGTGCCACAGGATTGCTCCACTTGGTGCTTGGCAGTGCATGGTAATAAAGTGATGTTTGCACTTGTTGTGATCCCAAAGCACTGTAGGTACAGCAAGCCTCCTCCATGCACCTTCAGACCGCAGTGAGCTCACATTTACCATCTACACCCACTGCTTCTGCAGAAAGCAGAGTGCAGTGCTTTGTGAAGTGCCTTCCCTTTCTATTCTCATTCTAACCCCAGTGCAGAAAAATCCATTATTTGTGTTAACATCTCCTAACATTCCCAGAAATTTATTCAATCTCTAATTTTACGTAACTCCTATCTTTAGATTAGCTTTTCTTAATGTACTGCAGTGACCTGATGCCACAATGACTGAAGCCCTTTCAGCAAATCATTCTTCCATCCATCTCCATTGCTACTCAGTCTGGATCAGAGAGGTTTTAATGGGCAGCAATTAAGGCTTTAGATAAAGTCAGAATTTTTAGAGCATTTCCAAAGCAAGATGTAATAAGCCTCAACATTCACAGACACAGAAACAGGTAATTTCACAAAAATTACCCTTCCCACCAACTGTAGAATGTCTGATTTGAAAAACCTCAAGTGTTCAGACTACAAGAAACTCTCCTCAATGTATCAGTCTCCATAAATAACCTACCCAGCTGTTGGCACAGAAATGGCTCTTGCATTCATCCCACGTTTGCAGTCTCTGCACAGGGGTGGGTCACCCACACCAGGAGCTGCCACAGCACCCTGGAGCAGGGGAGCATCCCCAGACATTCCCACAGGGCCAGCAGAGCAGGGCAAACCAACACCCTGGTGGCTCTGGGGATACAGCAACACACAATGACACAGCATAGGAGGAATCCATCATTTTAGAAATTGTGTATATATATAGTGTTTAGCCTTCAAAGCTGAAGCAAAGGAACAGCAGCTGAGCCACTAACATAATAAATGTAAAAATGTATTTTTATACATTCCCAAAAATGTATTTCTTTTGGGAAAAAATGTAGCTGTGCAAAGATGGTATTCCTTGCAATTCCTCTGGGAGATTTCTTGTCAGAGAGCAAAACAGGCCCCAGCTTTTCCTGCCCTGTCTCTAGAGACAAGCTGTGCAGCATCAGACTTCTAAGGCTCAGAGTGTGACCCAGAGATCCCATTAACCAAGACTCTGTTCTCAGCTCTCAATTACTGTGGATCTTTCAGAACATGTACATGTTTAATTGAAGCCCTTGAAGTCCCTTACTCCCCTTCCAACAGAACTGCCTTGCAAAAGATTAGGAGTTTCCCTCCCAAAGTCCCTAATTAACACATTACATGCTTTTCACTTTAAGGTTTTTTAATGCTGTTTAAAAAAAGGGTTCTAAATTTAGAGAAGCCACCAAAAATCAGGCACAAAAGAAAAAAATCAAAAATTCCAGTCTAGATGTTGCTGTACACAAAGACAGTATAAATCACACAAATCAGCCCCACAGGGCTGTGCTGTTTAGAGTAAAACCAGTGGTAAAAGCCTTCTGTACTGGAATATTCTGCATAAGCAGACAGTTTTACATCACTTTATGTTTATTAACTGTAGCAAGTTAAAAAAGGAACCTATCAACAACAAAAAATTAGATATTGGTGACTAGATTATCAAAATTTTCAGCTCTTCCATCCAACTGCACATCAAACACAATGAGTTTCCTGAAAATCCAACAAGCGGCCGGGGCAGCACATTCCCCTTCCCTGGGAGCACCAGCCCTGCTCCATGAGGGAAGGGAAGGGAAGGGNGGAACTGCAGGGATGTCAGGAGACACCAGGGGCAGGACAGCAGCACACAGGGCCCACAAAGCACACACAAGGAGCCCCAGGGCATCAAAATACACCTAACCAAACTCATACATTTGTGCAGCTTCCCACGCTGTTTAAATGCTTTAAAACAAGGAATTAATTTTTGTTTTCAATAGCTGTCCAGGTTTACAGGGTGTTGTTGGAGGGACACCTAGAGCCAACCAAAACCTCAGAAATGTGGAGATGGAGAACAGAAATCACAAGAAAATCCTCCTCAAATGTCATAAAATCTTGTCCAGCTCTGCTGTTGCAGCAGGTCCTTGCTGAGCAGCACACAGAGGGCACATCCAGCTCCCAGCTGTTGTGCAAGCAAAGACAGCAGCAGGAACTCCTGGATTAATGAGCAGGGATGTGGCCTGGAACCATCAGCTGATGCAGAATCAAGATAACCATTGCATGAGACATAACAATGCTCAGCCTTCAAGCCACAGAGTCACAGCACTTTCAGTGGGCTCAGGTAAAGAACCAGTGGGCAGCCTAAAAATCAGGCAGAATCCTGGGAGTATTTCAGCAATTTCTTAACTCATTCCAAAAGGCATCAGATAAAATCCTCAGCAAGGTACAATAGCAGAGCAGAGCTGCACAGCCAGCAGCACCAGGGATGGCTGGAAGCAGTCAGGCTGAAAGGGGCTGGGGTTTGCCAGACCAAAGGCTGAGACCACTCAGACAGACTCTGGGAAAGGCACATGCAAGTGTCTCACCAACACTGCCCCCCTGGGCACAATGCCCATCCAGTCACCACACATCAGTATGTGTTCATCCAAAGTCTCCCTTCAGCCTGAAAGGATGGTCAGCTGAGACAGATGCACACATCTGCACATCTGAAGCTGGGATGGGTCCAGAACACAGTTAAGACACTGCAGTTAATGTGTGAAGATTTCAGTTTTTTAATCTTCATATTGTTTTCCTTCCACTCTGATTAGTAATTGGGAGATAGACTGAATTCCAGGTTTTATTTTTGTATCTTGCTCTAGAAGTAACATGATGAGCCTCCTTCCTTGTGCTGAAGGAACACATGTAGAAGTAACAGCACCTGCCAGGTCATTTAAATATAAAGTGGAATAACATAAGAGTAGTGTTGACAGAGCATTTGTTTAGGCAATTAATAGGAAGAATCAAGGAAGGAAAAAATGATTACGTTGTCTTCCTTAAAGAAAGCTGTCTTAAAGAATCCAAAGTCTCTTTCAGACAGAAAAGGGAGTGGCTGCTCCGGAGGCTGAGATTGCTTGTGGGGGACCATGCCTGCAGTCACTGGGAAGGACAGCCTCACGTTTCCTGACAGACAGCCCAAACCAAGGCTGGTTCAGCTTGTCCACCAGGGATGTGTGGCTTACACTCCCACCACTCTAGTGGAAGTTTGTCTAACCTGTCCTTACTGAACAGAGCTGGAAACTCCACTGCTTGCTCCAGGCCATGTCCAAGAGCTTTTCTCTCCTGCCATCTAGCCTGAAACTCTTGCTGAAATTGAAACCTATGGCTATTTTCTTATCTACTGCAGACAAGGAACAAATTGCTTCCTTCCTGTGAAGGCTGGCACAGGAGAAGGTTGTTATAAGCATTCAAAAAATAACTCCTTCACTCCCTAAACACCTGGTAATTCTTACAGGGGGTACTGAGCATTTTGCAGACACAGCACCTGTCTTGAATTACAGAGCCCAAAGATCAGATGTGACACTTCAGCAATGCTGAAGGAACAGTCCTGCACAATGTCATTCATTTTGTGGCAGTTTTCAGAGGTTTGTCACCACTGAATCATGTCAAACCTGTGATTTCAAACAACTTCTTTTCCTCCATGAAATCTCTACCACATCTATTGCTCCATTCTACAGTTAGTCTACACCTACTTCTTCAATAAGTATCTGCACCTATTAAATAGAAGTCATTTTTCAATCATATCTTCAGCTTGACAAGACTATTTGACTTCAATTCTCGTCCTCCAGCCTACCTGCACCTTCTTCTAAGTTCATCTCACAGGCATCATGCCTCTCACACCTACATTTCCAGCTGGTGATTTCCACATGGCTCTGAAACATGTTCTGAAGAGACTCATCACTTTCCATCAAAAGGTCCATTGTGACATTCAAACTCACAGGCCATTCAACTTCCTATGTTCCTTTCTTAGCAAAGGCCTGGAGAGTTGACATCCATGATTCAGAGAATCATAGTTTGGGTTGGAAAGGAACCTTTAAAGATCATCTACTCAAACCTACCAGCTCATATACTTGGGAGCTTTTGCTTGTTGCTATTAAAAAGGCAAGGCTGTCTGACCTCCCTCCACACAGTGGTGTCACGGCATCAGAATTATGTTTCACCCCTTTTCTTGCAGTATAATTTTGAGGAATTCCAATAGGTCTACCTTCCACCATAATATTCAGACTTTTGAGCACACACCTGAAAGCACCTTTCCAGCATGGAGGGTAACAGCTCTGCATTTATTTCCTTGCCCACTTTATGGAAAGCTGTTCCTCTCATGGTCATTCCAGTTGCTGGAGTAACTCCCCAGGAGCCCAGCTCTGACACTTTTGTTACAAATCCCTGATGTGCATCTGCATCACTTTTCTGCCAAGAAAGCTGCACAACAGCAGCACAAATAGGGCTGCATTTCTCCTCCTGGATGAGCTCACCTCCTTCATGCCCTGAGCCCTGCTTTGCCAGGCTGAGATTGGGCAGGCTGGGCTCTTGCACCTGCCCTGACAGATGCAGTGAGTGCACTTCAGCATCCTCCCATGTTCCAAGTGGCCAATTTGTGCAATGTGGAAACAACAGGGCAAGAGAGGCAGGCAGGGGAAGGGCAGATGGAAAAGGCTTCCTTCTTCCCTGTTTTACAGTGGAAGAACAGGTTTATTTAATTGCATTTTAATTTACGAGAATTAGACTGCAATTTTGTGGGGTGCAACACAGAACCTGCACGTGGAAATGTCTGAGGAAGGTGTTTTAAGGATTAGGTAGCATCAGTGTCTGTGGACAGAGGGAGGAAAAGGCAAGTTAAGAAACAGAGGAAGCAATTTTTAGGCAGTTCAGAAAGATGGGGATTCCAGCTTCAAAACAGACATCAGATTCCTCTGAAAATTACTGTACTTCTTATTTCCAAAAGTACAGTGTTACTAAAACTGGTTTTGGGTAGAAGGATGTGCCACAGCACAGCAGTTTTCCAGCAGCACAGCATTAGATGGTCACCCTGCCCACACACCCACCCATCTCCCTCAAGCACCACCTTCTTTTAGTTTTGACTTTCTGCCAAACCCAAATGAGTCAGAGTGTTACTAGGGCCTGCATGGCTGCTGGATACCCAAGGTGCTCTGCAGAGAGACTGAGGAGGAGGAATGGGAAGCCTGTCACTCACTTTTGCCCCAGTACACCAGGTCCAAGAAGATCCTCAAGAGAAGCTTAACTTAACCTAACCTAATCCAGCCAAAGAGAACCTTGCAGGAGTGGCCAATGACCATGGAGAACCAGGACTTCACTGTCACATTTCTTTGCAGAGCAAAAAGCTTGTTCTCACATTCAGATTTTATTTTAGAATTAGCTTTAGCATGGAAGTTTGACACCATAGATTAATCACTTTTTTTCTACACAGCAGCATCATGAATCCAGTCAGCTAATTTTGCTCAAAGATGAGCTCCATGGCAGAGGTCTGTTCTGAGAGGCACAGAACAGCAAGGCTTCTGGAACAAACAGAGTAACACCATATCATTTTCAGCCAACTAAACTATTTGTTGTAATCTCTTACAATCAGGCACCAGCACAGGGTGAAGTGACATTTTTGCCAGCAGATGGTTCCAAGATTGGAGTCAAAGAGCAGTTTCCTAAGGTAGTGCTGAGAATTTGGGTTAAACACCATCACATGTGTACAGGTGCCTTGTCCCGGAGCTCCCAAAAGGCACAGAGCCCTGTAAGGAGGAAGGGATGTGTCCAAATTGCAGCTGTGGCTGTGGAGAGGCACCTGGGAGGAGAGCTCAGCAGCCAGCCCGCCCTGGGAGGGGAGCTGCAGATAAGATGTCCTTCATTCACCTGCTGCCTCATTATGAGCTGCATTCAGTGCAGGCCATGCTGATGTCAGCTCTCTTTCTGATGGAGCAACACACAAGGAGACCAACCTGATGCTGCCAGTGCTGCTGCAAGGCCTGGCTCTCCTGCCCCACTGAATGAGGGCAGACCCTCGGCACTCCCCCAGCCAGCACAGCTTGGCACCAGCTGGTGGCACTTTTTGGCAGGTGCTTGCCAGCTTTAACACTTCAGTCAGTCCCAGCTCAAAACTCACCCTGACACCTCACACCTGCAGGTGACATGGGGGTCACTGCCCTTCCATGGGGACTCCTTTCTCCTCCCTAGACCTTTCTTTCAGTATTTTGCTTGCTCTGCCCTTTGCTTCATGCCACAGATGCTGGTGGGTGGGCTGTACAATTGTCAGGGAACAGGTTCCTCACTGCTAATGCCTTTGGGCCTTCCCACTGCAAACATCCAGGCTCTGCTCCTGTGGCACAACTGAGGTGTCTGACATGGAGCTCTGTAAAACAAAGTTCCCCAACACTCTCACTTGGCAAAGAAAATGGCAATGAGGAACACTAAAGGCACTACACCTCATAAAGTGGTTGACTTAAGTAAGCAGCCACAATTCCATGCAGTGGAGCAAGCTGCAAAGGGGATAAAAATGACCTGACCAGGGCTGATAGTGACCATTTCCTGTGTGCCAGAACCCACAGGCTCAGGAAACCCTATTGACAGTGGTTTGCAGCTGCCAGCGGTCTTCAAAAGGAAGGATTAAATATATTTTTTATTTTTATATCTAGTAATAAATATTCCAAAATTTAGTAATAAAATAAATAAATGAGAAATTCAGGTCCATATTAAAGCCTTCACACTCCTCTACATCTAGACCAATAGCAGTTTACCTTGGGAAAGTAAGTTACAGGTGCTCACCAAACCAGGCTGATATGAAACCTTTAAAGCAGGAAAGTGAACAGACATTTTAAATAAAAAAATCATGGTTTAGACAACACTACCTTTACCTTCTAGACCTCAGATTTACTTGCTATAGCAGTCATTAGTCACCTTCCACTGCCCAGATGACCCATACACATTCCCTGCAGAGCATAAAAATGAGATAAATTGAAAGAACTGGCTGTCCAAAGGGATTTTCCAGAACACATTTTCTCTGGCTTCTTGTTTGTTAAATGTACTCCTGTTCTCCAGAGACCCAAAAGAGAAAAACAACAGCAGATTAACTTTTATTATTCTGGTTGATATCTGAAGTAATGGCCCAAGACAGTCAGCAGAATTATAAAGCAGTGAGTGGCTCACCTCCAAGCGCTGGAATTAATCCTGGGATCCTGACAGCTCCTCATTATGAGGTCCAGTGGCCTCCAAAAAGATGACTCCGGCTGTGAGCCAGGAAGCACTGAGTCATGAAGCACATCATCATCATCATCAGTGTAAGGAGCTGGGCTACCAGCATAGTCCCTTGTCTGCCTCTGTGCCAGCACCCACTCTCTCAGCACCACCAGGACATCTACTGCAATCAGCAAAGCTTCACAAACTCCTGTGATCCTGAAGAATCCTGGAGCATCTCCAGGATCCTGAAGATGAGATGGTAACAACCAGCGCAGAGCAGTCTTTGCAGCCTGTTCTCCAGAGGAGATGCAAGGCTGCTCCCTGAGGAGAGGCAAACCAGTGCTAACAGATTCTCCCAGGGCTGCCACACACTACCTGGATCTTTGTGATTCTGCTGTCATCTTCCAAAGGACCCTCACTCAGGGCTGGCCAAAACCCTCCATGAAACCATCTCATTCATTCAGATGAACACCATCCCTCACTGCTGCTAGAACCTCAAACCAAGGACCGGACACCTGCAGGAAGGGGAGATCTGACCACAGAGTGCCAGAGCACAGAGAGATGCTGGGGAATGTGAGCCTTGTGCCCAGCCCATTGAAACCAGAAACTGCAGCTCATGTTTCCCCAGCTGCAGCTCCAAACTGAGGAGCTTCCAAAAGTTCAGCTGTATTCTCTAGGGGCACAAAGTGTTAGCACTAGAGCCTGTTGTCCTAGCAGCACTCATGGGCTTTTTTCACAAGGGTTTGCCTCTCCTGCTAAACCTGCCTCAGCTACCGCCAACTCACTGCTGCATGGAAAGGGAAACAACATGAAACAAAGTAAGCCTGCAAAACTATTTAAAATGAAAAAGCAATACTCTGAGGCTGGTGCAAAAATCTATTGCAAGGGACCACCACAGAAGAGAGACCTTGACTCAGGCTCTAGAGCAAACATGCTTCAAATTACCAACCATCCCATCACAGCAACAAGAGTGTTTTCATCTATATCTTGAAAGTAATTGACCACATTTTGGGAACTGTAATACCTGAGATGGAGGTGCAGTTTGTACCTACCTTTTCTGTTTCTGCTACCATCACCTGGCTGTTATCCTGGTTATTATCCTCCTCACCTACAGCATGAGCAGGAACCATACAATCACTAAACAGCATCAGGCAGTCTGTAAGCATTGTGCCAGCTCAGAGCAGTTCTGACAGTTAAGGAATAACTACAGTGTAAACATGAACTGTACTCTCTGCAAGGCAGGAAGACAGATCTTGAGATGATAAAGCATCTGGGAGAGGAAGAGTGGAGAAAGACAAACAAATCTCTACAAAGAACTTTGAATAGAAGGCTGTTGTTTTCTTTCATACCCTTTCATTAAGGCTATCAATTTCAGGAGCAAAAGTCCACCAGGAGATTAGAGATAAGCAAAGCTCCACTTTTAAAATATATATGGCCTTTATTTGGCCACTCACAGAACACCAGCTTCAGGTAGTATATTTGTGTTTTTAAGAGCACAGCTTGAGGATTTCCTACAAAGCGTCAGGAAGAGATACCTTCCAGCTGTTCCAGAAATAAATTTCTGGTGAAACAAACTAATAATAGAAAGCAGTACAGAAAAGAAACTAGTATTAACCATAGACAGGATAATTACAAGGAGTTGCTCTCTTGTCTTCTGTAGTAATAAACCCAGACAGGTTCTCCACTGCAAGCCCATAGATGCAATATCTAGTCCAACCCAGGATGTAAACCCAGTTATGTATTGGACTAGCACGATTCTGTATCATCCACAGACACCAGAGTTTTCATTTGAGGTATTAAAAAGTCATTCTGAGTGATCTGGTAACCAAGGAACATCAAGCACACAGGCTAGGTGACTGATTCAATATTTAAGAGTCAGCCACAGCTGTCACATCTAAGCACTTCATTCCCTGTCTAATCTCATGGCAATTCCTGTGGGGCAGGCAGGACGGATTTACAAAGATTCAGAAACACAGCCACTCATGCTGCTGCTGGCCACTGTAATCAGGCATTGTGGCTTTTTTTTTTTAAACACACACTTCATGCCCAGGTTATACATAAATGAAGATAACGATGAATCACAAGCAGCACTCCTGGCACAAATATTTGTAATAATTAAAAGCCTCCTCCTTCCAGAGGAAGAGCTGTTCTGTCTTTTTACCCCTTTGAGACATCCTCTCTCCTCTCCATGCAGTTTGGCATTTTCCCTACCAGGTGTGTCCATCCTCTCCCAAACTGCCACTAGCCCTCAGCTGGGCCACCCTGCCACACATTCCAGGTCACATGTAGGGGCCTGAGAGCTGGCACTGAAGAAAGGGGGGATGTCCTGCAGACTTGGAGCTGTGCAGTCCCATCATCCAGTAAGCCATTCACATCTTCACTGCATGCAAAAGGCTCTGCTTTTACAGATATAACCCAGTGGTTGTCCAAGAACTTACACAGGAGGTGGCTAGAATCTTTAAGACAGTTGTGACAGTAAAGACAAAGCAGTGTGAAAGTCACAACCCTATAGAAATCAACTGTCCTGATAACAATGACTTTGAAACTCCCAAGTTTCAGGAGGGGATGGATGAGCACAGAGCCGCACAAGGCTCCAGGAGGGAGATGCAGGAGCAGCACTTTAGCACCTTTCTGCAAACCCCTGCAGCTAGTAGCAAGAAAACAACACTATCCATAGAGAATTCATGGCCAAGGAATTTGCTATTTAAATGAGATTCCTAAACCTGTTTACTTGCAGATACATCAGGGTAACCCCAGGTCATTTGGCAGCAAAGCAGGGGGTCTGAGCCTTAGCCTAAGGGAGATCCAAATTCACTTTTCACATTTCTTATCAGGCTGCAGAAGATGCTCCTTGTAAAAATGGACATTTCATTCCCAGTTTAGATAAAAAGGAACACAGAGAGCATGTCTTTATAATTCTAGCACTTCATTGAAACACTGTTCAATCTGTTCTCCCATCTCCATTTTGGGGGTGTTTGAACCCAACTTTCATGTTTCAGAAGTGAGTGCCATAATTCTGTGGAAACAAATCCGTCTGCTTTTATCTCCAAGTTTCATGGAGTCTCAAGCAGAACACATTCACCCTTCACATAAAGGTAATTGTGCCTTGCTTCATGAATCCCAAAACAATTGCTCAAGGTGAACAGCTGCATTCATGGAGCATTAACTTGGACAGGATTTAGTATCAACACTGCCACATGAACTATGTCACTGTTCGAAAGAAAGCAGTGACAATAAATCTTTTAGTGAATTATCTGCATAGTTTACCCAAAATAGAACTTACTGTAGTTCAGAAGTGAACAGACTGAACTACATCTAATCGAGAAAGAGTCAAGCAGCAGCTAAAGAAGAATTTTAGATGCTTGAAGCGGGAATCTGAGCACTGGATGTGGAACAGGGAAGAGTAAAATAGCATGGAAGGGAAGGAGTGGTAGAGTTGTGACATTCATGGCTGGTCCATGTTTATGTTGCAGGTAGCATTTGAAAGCCCATTATCACACCTGCTTTCCAAAAGGCACCACAAAGCGATCTGCTAATGAATTCGAGTCATTACAGTAAGTCAAAAAGCAGGTCGTCCGACCTGTACACACGGCTTGCATCATACCTTTCCCTGTTCCTTCTGATACACAGGGGAATGACAGATTGTGCCGGGAAACGCCGCGACCTGCCTGGCCAGCGGGAAGCGCTGCGTGTCTGCATCGGCAGCTCGGCTGCACCGGCACGGCTGAGCCCGGAGCGGGCAGAGCCGGGCCCGGCTGGGGGCACAGCGGCTCGGAGCGGGCAGGGGCAGCGGGCAGGGCACAGCCGGACACCCTGGGCAGCGGGCAGGGGCCGGGCAGAGCGCAGCACCGCGGCAGGTGCGCCCCGCTCGCAGACAGAACGGAGCTGCTCCTTCCCTGCCGCACCCCGCGGCCACACCGCGCTGCCTCCAGGCCCTTCCGCAGGCAACTCCCGCTCGCACCGAGCGCCCCATCCCGAGCGATGGGGCAGCGCCGAGAGCCCCCAGACGCCTCCCCGGCGGGGCCGGGATGCAGCCGGGCTGCGGCAGCGCAGAGCGCTCCCCGCTCGCAGCCCCAGCCCTTCTTCCCTCCTCCCATCCCGCGGGCGGCGGGATGCGGGGGGACCCTCCCGGGGCATCCCTGCGCGCCCGGTGCCGGGGGCGGCTCTGCTGAGTCACGGCCGGGCCCCCCCCGCACTCACCTGCGGGCCGCGGCCGCTCCGCACCCCGCCGGGGGCAGCGCCGGCCGGGCGGCGCAGCGCGCCCGCTCCATTGCAGACCGCTCCATTGCCGTCCCGGGGCCCCTCGGCGGGCTCGCCGCTGCCGCCGCCCTCCTCGCCGGCGGGGAAGAGCCCGCAGGAGCGCTGGAAGCGCGCCACGGGCTGGGAGCTGCGCAGGGTGCCCAGCAGGCGGGCCATGCTGCCGCCAGCTCCGCGCCGCGCGGCCCCAGCGCGCCCCGCCGGCCGCGGGGCCGCGGGCAGGTGCGAGTCCCGCCCCGCCCGCACAGGTGCGCTGCCCCGCCCGGGAGCGCCCCTTGCCGGCCCTGCGCTTCCCCTCCCCGGCTCCAACCCCACGGTCCCCCCCGCGGCGAGGACAGGACATTCAGCGTGTTCCTTTTCTTGGGTGTTTTTCCTGCCATGATGTTCTTCCTGAAGATAGAATGCTCTAAACTGCACCAAGATCTTTGGGAAAAGCAGGCTTGGATGCCATGCTGCATGGGCTCATCGTCTGTAAAATACACCCTGAGCTGTCCCCAGTTTCATTTTGTGTGGTTTTGGAATCAGCTTTTATTTCTTTTCCCAAATATTTGCACACCTACATTGTATACATCACGTGTACGCATACACCTATAAGGACACCAATATTTTCTCCCTTAAATACAGCTGTGGAGTGGCTTACAGAAAAAGAGGAGTTATCCCTTGGAAGATGCCCCTGAAGTTATGGGGCTGCAAACGTTGCCACAGGTGATCCCCGCTGATTCCTATGTATGAAACATTTAGCACCTTAGTTCCACCAGTGCAATTTTTTTTCTTTTCAGAACAGCCCATTTCTATTCCCAGAAATATATTTTATACAAGGATTGCACAATCATTATTTGCTCAACATACACTTGTTTAAGGTTTGCTACTTTTTTTCATTCTCAAATACCCTAAATTATGCAAGATTGCATCAAAGCTTTTTTTTCCAGAGCACTTAGAACCAAAGCCACGTTCCTTTGCTTTTTTAACAAGTCAGTGTGTCCCTGTGCCACAGGCCGGGCTGCCTGTAGGAGATGCTCACCCAGGCCCCATGAGAGCTCTCAAGATGAGAGATGGCAGAGCCATCTCATCACCCAGCCTGGGCTGGGGCCACGTGGCCTCTGTGAGGAATCCCAGGGACAGCTCTTCATCAGCCCATCCACAATCCAGGGCAGACTCCAGAGATCTCATTTAATTGTTTGTGTGATTCCTTTTCTTTTATCTTCTCCAAACACAATTTTCTGTCAGCAGAGGTCTGCCCAACCATCCTGTGTCGGGTGCTCTCCCCACTGCTGGTGTGTGCACACACTCAGCCCTGGCCATGATGGCAGGGCTCCCCTGTTAGAACCAGCTCAGAGGGACTGAGGAGGGAGGCAGCCTGTGCAGGTTATGTGTTTGTACTCTTTTACATGGGGGAATTATTTATTGTTTGCCTCTGGGTTTGTTTTTTAACAGCTGTAAAATTTACTAGGTGCGCTCATATGTACCTGGGAAATATTTGCTTTTTCCCCGTTCCTAGATATGTGAAAAATGCACAAAAATTTGTAACATGTTAAATTGAAGAGTAAAATTACAGCCCTTTACAGGGCTGTATTACAGTAAAATTGCAGCTGGGAGCCTTGCCACTGATGCCAGTGGGATAGGATCTCATCCAGGGACACAGTGGGAAGCAGGAAAGCAGGAATGAAAGTGCATGGCTGGAGCCAGCACTTGGTGGGTATTTTAAAACATCTCTTTGTCAACCACAAGTCAATATTTATCTGATCTGCCTACATAGTTATGTCATTATAATACTTCCCAGGAATTAAAATAGAACTCAGCGTTCACAGCCAGCTTCTCCCTAATTCCTCTGCAGGTGCACACGTAGGTTAGTGGGAATGTGTCTCAGTGAGGATGTCAGCATCCAGCTGATGAGAATTCTGGTTTTATTAATCAAATTCACTCCAAACTTAGTAGAGAGAAAAAGTAAGGGGAAAATTTCTACTTGTTAATTTTAATATGCCAGTGGAATCAATGGCACTGCAAAAGTCTACATGAGTATGATTCTCAGAGTGTTTAAAAGAAGTCATTTATAAACTGTCCAGTAGCAAAAAAAAAAAGCTTTTAGAGCTTTATCTAGTGAAACTGCCTTATCCAGAGCCAAAATATCTGACTAATAGCTGGTTAGTATTTAGTACATTTTCACAAGGGAAGAAAATCACCCCTGGGTTGAGGAAAAGCATGAAAGATGAGAATACAAAAGATAACTTTTGAGAAAGCTGAGAATAGTGCCTTGTGCTGAAGGCATTTCCTCAACAACAACGGGTGTCATTGTCATGATGGTGGATAATTTTGCCTTCAGCATCAACAAAGTTAAGAGTGAAGTACAAATTCCAGGGCTGGGGGTGGATGATGATGGTAGGAGAGCACAGCTCAGTTTTCAGATGTCAGCCTGAGTTTGCAATCCTGACAGGCAGACAAGCCTTGTTTTCCCCCAGGCTGAGGATGGGTCTGGAGGAGCAAAATATGAGCACAGGTTTTATTGCCACTCTGCAGACAGCAGCCACATTTCACTGTGGAAGCTCACACTCAGAGTTATTTCTGCTGAGATCCCTCTGAGGAGGCTGTGCCTTATGATTTACAAACACAACTGTCAGAACTGTGGTTTTCCAAGCACAAAACCACTGAAGTGACAGGAGCATGAACAAATTGAAGCCCCTGCTGGAGCTGCTGCAGTAGGTAGAGAGCCACTGCCTGGTGAGATGGGTCTGGTGCCAGGGAGAGGCCTTGGCAGTGTCCCTGATGCCTGGAGGGATGCTGAGGATTTGGCAGGGCAGAGCTGCAAACATCAGCACACTGTGGCCTGGGACCGCTGACCTTGGCAGTGAGATGTGGCTGTGCCAGAGGGAAGGGTGGCACTCAGAAATCCTACACACAGACATCCTTTGACCATGAAGCGAAGACAGAAATCCCACCAACTCACCAAGTACCACAGCATTGTATTTAAACAGGTTTGAACAAATTTTCTCCTCAGCTTCATCCCACGTGTTTTCATTTTCTCAACATGCTCAGAGCCCGACTCTTAATTTCATCTTCCTTCATCATTTTCTGGCAATTTGCATTTTTTACTCTTTCTGCTGAGAAAGAAACCATTAAAATGTGTATGCTTTAATACTACAAGTTACAAGTACTCTTTTTATAAGACTTTTGCTTTTTCATTATATTTAGTTGACAAGCTACTGAACACATTATTTTGGATCTGAGACTTTCAGTACTGAATGTCAGACCCAACCACCCACTAACCTTGCAGGCAAGAAAATGGAGCTTACTCAGATTAGCTGGAAGAACTGAAGATTTTGAAATATGGTGAAGAGATGAAAAAAATCTGTAGAAAGTGCCCTTGGAAACCAACACATGAGAGACTGTGGTTTCCACAGCACTTGAGTTTTTGCTTTTGATTTAATACCTATCAAAGGTCAAATCAAATCCAGTTTGAAGAAATGTTTTTAGAGAAAAAAGTTGTAGGAAAGGTCAATAAAGAAAGAATCTCAACAAGAGTCTGCACAGTTGTAATGGGTCTCAAGTCTGCACATTTTGTAGGTCTTTTCTGACTAAGAGAAAATGTTTTCTGTGCCAATATCTTCATTAGTTTAGCTGAAAGATTGGAACCTGTGATCCCTCTGCAGCCTTCAATGCACTGAACACACAGCAATTGTCACAGATGGTCAGAAAATGTAAAGCTTCAGCAGAAAATGTGTGTTAAATTCATCAGTTCTTTGGGCTCCAAACTCCTCACCAAGTCCTACAACTTCAGACATGGAGGAAAATGGAACTGTAGACCCATTTGTTAATAATTCTCACATAATTTTATTAAAATATGCTTATTTTATATATATGTGATTGTATTTTCAGTTTTAGAGAATGTAAGTAAAAAAAACAAAGCAAAGTTTAGAACTTGGGAATATGAAAGCAGCTCCCAAAACTACAAGAAAGGGAATGTGCTGAAGCTGTGGCTGTTGTCTTGGGCAGAAATAATTAACTTTTCTGTTTGCAGTGTAAGTAACCAGATAATTCCATGTAATTGCTTATGATTTGCATTGCTTGAAATGGTATTGCTAATTTCCAGTGAAGATTAGCATGTTTTTTAAATAATTATTCTGCACCATATCACTTGGACACTTCAATTGCGTGTATGTCTACTGTGAAATTCCTGGAGGTGTTCACAATGTTTCTGGTTATTTGTAGGCCACCTTTGCTATTGCAGTGTTCTAGGAGACAACAGCAGAAGAATAAATAATGCTGTATTGAAATGTTGAACTTAACTCCTAAGAATTTTCAAAAACTTAACTATCATAAGAATTGGCTTGTCTTGATTTAAAATATCATATACAAGCTCTCTGGAAAAAAAAAAATCTGATTTTATCAACAACAGTCTAGGCTTAAAATGGTAAAAACTTCTCTTTCTCTGGGCTGAGTGTTGCCCCAATGTGCTTGAAGCTGTGGAAAGGGTTTTTAGTGGTTTTTTTGCAGCTCCCATGCTGCTGTTTGGGGACCTCTGCTTACAGCACTCAGTGGCTGCACTGAAGGGGATTCAGTGACAAGGGAATTCAAACACAAGGGAATTCAACAGGTTCTGTAAATCATTGCTGGAAAAGGGCCTGGGAGGGTCTTTGCTAAGGGTGAGCAGCTCCAGACCCTTACCACCAGCTCCCCTGGAAATGGCCAGGCTGGCAGTACAGCTTTGCTGAAGAGACAAGAGCTCTGCTGGAGGGGCACAGCTGGGCAAACATCCTGTCCCTTTGCTTGCTTTATTCTGAGACATCTCCTGGCATGGGCTCTTTGATGAATCCTCATTCAGCAAGTGTAGGAATGGAGACAAGATTACAGTTCTCGAGTAATTGTTATCAAATACAGAGTAATACCCTGCTTTTTACAATTGCTGTTTCCTTCAAGAAATCCATTATTCTGGAGAAGCCAGTTTTGGTCTGAGCCCACAAGCACAGCAGAAGCCAGAGCACAGTGTGCAGCCTTGGAGCCGTCCGCTGATAATGGGCAGCTCACAGCCAGCACACGGGAATCTGAACAAAAAGCAGGGACAGGAGCTGCTGAGTTCAATCCTGCACCTCTTCATATACAAGCTCTCTGGAACCCAGTGCTGGGGAGCAGTGCTTTACCTTGCCATGCCAGAGAGCACTTCCAAATGCCCTCTGTGCCCAGCATGTTGTCATGGTTCCTCCTCCTGCCCAGAGCAGAGGATGGATCTGAGAGCCAGGTACCTCTCTGCCCTGCCCTCGATAACTTCTCTTTGTGTCACCTTACATCCATCAAACCTCCTGCCATCAGCCCTGAAGTTGCAGCTTGATGTCTTCCAAGTGTTTATCCCTGCATTATGGCAGCATGAGTCACTCTGTCAAACACTTGTTTGGAATGCAAGAGACATAGGGCTCTTTTCTTTTGTCTCAAATCTATTTGCAGTATGGAGCTGGGCACTGCCAGGGCAGGTCAGCCTGGCTAGCAGGGTTGTTTGGTCCCTGCAGAGCCTCAGCCAACAAAAAGCATCCTGTGAAGGGCAACAGAGGCTTTTGCTGGGAGCTGCTGACCTCTTAAATTATGTTTTTTCAGGCAATTTATGAGTTTCAGCAAAAAGTCTGTTCAGGAGCAAACAGTCCAGAGAAAAAAAGGTGGGAATAGAAAATGAGCAAATAAATGGATTGAGATTTGTGCAACCAGTTCATAGGTTTATCTTTAGTTCATACATTTATTTTGTTTGCATGCATGAACTTTGCATAACTAATGCCTTTTAAGCTGCTAAAAAATATATGCTCAGTCAATTCATTCAATTATGAACAGCTTTGAAATTTTCTACTTTTCATTCTATGCCGCCCACATTACAGATGTCAGCCTAAAAAACATAAATAGCTCTTGGGTTTTTCTGCTTTATTTCTACTATTTACATGACAAGCTTTAATGTCATTGATCCTATTTTAAAGACAGCAAAAAATCCCACATCCATCTGTCAACACTTTGACATTGATTGACTGGCAGCAAACCAAGAAGGATACATATGTACATTTTTTAAGGGATAGTAGATAGAAACAACCATTAGGAGGCCTGACAGCATTTACCTTGATTCATTAAAAATAATACAAGTTATCCACTTCAAATAGTGGAAGCTGTGAAATTAACTGTGTAGGGCAGTGGGAAAAACTTTAATAATCTGTGAATTAGCCCTGATTCTAGAAACTACTACTGAGCTGCTGATGAAGCAGGAGCCCTGCTATTCTTCCATATGGATAAATGAAGCTGAAAAAATGAAGTTTTTTAGGTGTGACCAGTGTGTTTCCAGAGCCTGAGCCTGTCCTGCCCTTCCTTTCTGAAGCAGTGTGCAAACCCTTAAAAATGTGACCATCTTTGGATCAGTGGAAGGAAAAAAGGAAAAGGGGCCATATGGAAGACAGAAATACAGGGCTAAGCTCCATTTAGAGACCTCCTTGTGGAGACATCACTGAATTGGGGGAAGGCAATTCAATTTTTTTTCTCTAAAAACATTTCTTCAAACTGGATTTGATTTGACCTTTGATAGGTATTAAATCAAAAGCAAAAACTCAAGTGCTGTGGAAACCATAGTGTCTCAAGATAGAGCAGGGGGCTCGCCTATGCAGCTCCCTCCTCCCTCTGCAGAATAGGATCATAAATGTGATCCTTCACCTCTAATAACTTATAGTAGGAGAGATTTTCTACTATACCTCATTCCAGACCAAACATTTTGCTGTTGAAATGTATTTAAATATCACCAAATGGCTGGCTGGGGAGAGAAGGGAGTTTGAGCTTTTGTTTTTTGCAGGAGAGAAATATGACCATAATTGGTCATGTTTAATGCAAACTCTGTCAACTGCATGGAGGGTTAGTTTAATTTTTTTGTAAGTATCTTAGTAAAATATTTCCTCTGCATCAAGCTTTTGAATGCCAGATGTGCTCTGAGAGGTGTGCAGCCACACCTGAGAGAAGCTGCTGCACCCTCTGCCCTGGGGGTGTCAGGGCAGCATTTACTGTGGCTCCTGCACACACATTGGGCAAGCCAACAAGACTTGAGAAATCCAGTGATTGTTTTAGAGAAGACACCCATGCCCACCCCCTTATCTCTCTATTTTTTTGTGCTCTTTTGGGGAATATGCTGTTTTGAAAAGCAATGGCAGCACAAGGAACTTTTAACTATGATTGGTGACCATCCATCACAGATCATCCATCTGGCTGGCAGCTTTCCTGCCAATGGCTGAAGAGAAAATCAGGTTTTAGCTCCTTTCCTTAGTGGTTTTGATGTCTCTTTCAGTGCAAGAGTTGAGAGAAGCTGCATTCCTTGGGAGCTTTCTTGCATTAGCATCTACAAATCCAAACCACAACTCTTAAATCAATGTTCAAGCTTCCTGCAGAATTAATACAGAAACTTGGGATAAACTTCTAAAATCTTATTTGAAGCTTTAGACAATCAAAAAGACAAGACAACATAAATAAATAAACCAAAAATATTGATCTAAATATGTTGGACAAGAATGTTTCTCTGAGATTAGGGGATAAGGTTTTTGAAGGCTGAAGTGTTTACATAGACTTGAGGTGGTCCTAAGAAAAATTCTCTCAAATATGGTATTTTTCTCTCTTCACAAAGCCCCCAGTCAGCATAGATCACATCTCCTAAAATGAGATATATGTTGGTTTCTAGCATGGAGAACGAATTGCCTCTTCTGTTGTTGATAAAATCATCCAAAGGTCTCTTTTGAAGTCCCTGCCAAACTAAGCTTGTTTTTTACTGATTTTATAGTCTGCATGTGAAAGACTTGATCTGGAATGGAACCTCAGCCTGGATCCTGATTATATTCCCCCAGGTCTAAAAGCAGAAAACTTGCGCATGCAGAGTCTGATTCTATACTGGCTAAGGAAGGTGCAACAATGAATCCAGTGGAATTCTCCAAACTGGCATTTATTACTGGGTCTACAAATTTAGTCCACATTTTTGTGGGAAAAACAACTGTAAATAAGAAATGTCAATTTAATCAATTTTCAGTTATTCTTACTCATAAAACTCAGAAACCATACACTCTTCAATTAATGCAATTTAGATTTTAAATTGGGATGAAGGAATCTCTTTCTTGACTCAGCTAGGACTGCATCTTTAGCTAATGGAAGAGTTTTCTCTCCAAAGGTTACATCCTGACTTCTCACCCCCATCAGAAAGACATCCCAGTGGTGTAGTTTGTTTTGTTACAAAATATTTAATATCGAATCAACCCATTAGAATCAAGCTTCTCAATCTCCCCACCAGTGCTGTGAGAATGAGGGGCCAGCAGCAGGGACAATGGAGCAGGAGATGCCAAGGAACAAATCAGATATCCCTCTCCTCCTGGAGTTACAGTCCCCCTGGCAGGGTAACTCAGGAGTTGGCAGCACCCCCTGGCAGCCTCCATCCCCCTGAGATGCTGGAGATCTCTGCACGGTGTCTGAGTCCCTTGGCTGGTCCAGCAGAGCCCATTGCCCTGCCCTAGCATCCCTCCAAGCTGCCTTCTCCACGGGCTGTGCAGTCCTGCTCTGTGGGGTTTACTTCACGTGCAAGATTTTCCCCATCCCTGCTCCTTCCTGCCCTTGCCTGAATATCTCCTTGTGGCCCCATTTCTCTTCACAGAGAAAAGCAAGGCACAACTTCCCGAGGATATTTCCTGGGAATCGCAGCGAGGAACCTGAGCGAAAGAAAAAACAATTCCTATCTCGTGTGCTGCTCCTCTTGTTGTGCTCATGTGGAATGTAGTCTGGAGATTACCCGAGGTGACCAGTTGGATCAGCTGACAGTCATGGCTTTTTCACAAGTTAGAAGGAAGTCAGAAGTAAGTATGATATGATGGAGTATAGTTTAGTATCTCTCTTTAATGTATTTTAGTATTATTACAATATAGTATAATTCTAATAAAGTGAGTGTTCAGCATTCCGAAGCAATGAGTCAGATGCCAATCAATTCCCTGCCTCAGGAAATCCATGATTTTACAATATTTCCTTCCTAGAGGGAAGGCACCAAAGTGCACACAGCACTCAGTACGTGGTTGATACAGCAACAAAACAATGTTTTCTGTTGGAATCTAGAATTGTTCCCAATTCACCCCTAACACTTGTTTTTTGCTTTTCTGCCTCTCTTAAAAGCTGAGATTGGGCTTCTCCAGGGTTGCAAAGACCCAGGTAGGTTTTAGGCTCATGTCAAGCAATGTTTAAATTTGCTATTTCTTGTGAGAAGATGTTCATTTAAAAACAACAAAAAAAAAACCCCAACAAACCAACTTCTATGTGTTCACTTCAGCTCAAAACAAACAAATTATAATTTTAATATCTGCATATATGCAATAGTATGAATGCCAGAAAATCCCAAATTCTGCATCTGTTTCTCATTCTGAATTGATTCAAGCACATATACATAATATTGTGGTCTGAACAATAGTAGTTGTTTCCAAGCTGTCTTAAAAAGAAAAAAACATCCCTGTCATTATCAAGGACAAAAACTTGGCCAATTTGAAGCTGATGACAAAAATTCTTAACCAGTTTCACTGGCTCAGGATTTCACTTCAGAGATAACCATCCCTATTTTAACTCAAGGTTACCAATGATATCCTGAAATAAAATCAGTAACTGGAATGTGTACTGTGTCTTCTAAACAGAGTTCCCAAAGTAATCTGTTAAAATGATTCCATAGACTGTGTCATTGCAGTGCAAGGACAATTTGGGTAGCATAAAGTAACTGCCCAAGAGCTAATAGCCATGCTGGCATTCACTAATTACTCTAATCACAATTAATAATAATTATTAATCTTGTTTTTATACATTTTCCTACCCAGCTGCTTTACTGTGGCCATCAGAACCATAATTTTGAGCCCCAAGGTGCCACTGAGACACAGCAGTTCCCCATCCAAAATGCCCTGCTCCACAGAAATCCCTCTCCTTGCAGAGGCTGCTGCTCCAGGCAAGCCCAAACAGGCTCTGCCAGCCCCACACTGCATTCAGCACCCAGTGCTGGATTAAATTTTCACTATTACTCTGAACTGCAGAAGACACAGTGCTGGCTAAAACAAAAGGCTTCTCTGAGGCTTTCCCTCTTTTTCTCTTTTTAGCTTGTTCCTTTTTGGAAAAAAACCAAACCAACAAATAAAAAACTAACAGTTAAATCCAAGAATGAAATTCCTGGATTCTTGATTCAATTAAATCATCACCACACAGTTTGAAGAAGTGCCATTAGCTTAGAAGAAGGTAAATTTTATACAAATACATTTGTTTTAAAAGCTGCAGCCAACCTGGAAGGCTGCACCAATTCAAATACTGTTTTCTAAAAGATTAATAAAACCCCTGCAAAGACCCTGGGCAGATCTGCCCTGACACAGCTGCTGCTCCAAGGACCATTAATAACATGCCACACCACAAGAGATGGGGACTCTCCTGGAGCTCTGGAGCCCAAACCATCCAACCTGAAATTCCCATGGGCTGGACCCAACCCAGGTGTGCCCAGGAGACACCAGAGCCGCCTCTGCCCAAACTGCAGAGCCAGCCCATATCTGCCATCAGCTCAAACGTTTCTGTGGATAGCACATCTGTGGGGATCTCTTTGTGCTGTTCAAGTTTAGATGCTGGAGAAGGAGAGGCACCTGCTGGACATGGCCTCACAATTTCAAATGGTTCCTCATCATTTCTTAACAACAGCTTGTAATGCAGTTGCCTATTGGGAATGTGCTGAAAACACATCAAGGAAAAGACATGGATGGGAACAACAAGAAATCATTCCCATCAGAAATTATGCATCACTCCCAGGTTTAAGCCCTCACCCTTTTATTGCCAATAAGCCTGTTGCACAATTTGGCATCAGAGTGATGCCAACAAGAGTGTGCCTGTGCTTGGGGCTGCAGGTGAACACGGCAGGAGGAGGAGAAGCTGAGAGCTTAACCCAGGAGAAAAGAGGTGAGTGGTCAGCAAAGGTCTGTCCTTCAGACATTTCTCATTTCCTGAGCCAATTGAAATAGGACAGTATTCAGCAGATACAACACAAGAAAGGTTTTACTGGTAGGAGAGTGGTGTCAAACATAGCATCTACTTCTGCATCTTTCCTATTACACACATTAAGAGATTAACATATTTTTATATGGCTGTGACTGATGTAGAATTGCTCATAATTGTAATCCATTTTCTCTTTTTCAGCTCTCTGAAATGGCCATTTTCAAATATTATTGAAAATGAGTGTTCCTTTCAGTACTGAATGCAACAGACCAACATGCAATAGCTTTTACAGAAGTTCCAATACAGAAAAGGTAAAAAAGCACTTTAATTATAAATTATTCAGAAATACTTTATATGAAATAAAATGTCAATGTGAAGAAAGCAGAAGATGATGCAGCATCCTATTATGCAATGATGGGGCATAAGAATAAGCCATATCTTTTGCCACCCATCAAAAGTGAAAAACACCTATAAGAACACAGACTTTCTGGGGAATTAAACTACCTTAACATGACATTATTGGTGCAGGGGTGTATGTCAATATGTCCCTTATGAAAAACAGGAGGATTCTTCTATGAGCTTTTGGGCTTGACTCATTGATGAGTTAATTTATACTGTTACAACTCTTCTTAGACCAAGTCTTGTACCAGCATGAAACTGGCACACTGCACAGGATAAATTAGGCCTGATATTTACCACACTAAAAATCAATTCTTACCAGCTGCAGATTAAGTGGAAAAATGTGTCTTTTGTGGTTGTTTGTCACTTCTGCTCCGAATTTCTAACACAACTTCTGCTGAATAACATCCAAAGTCTTCTGTAGTGTTTCAGACCAAAGTCAGCCCTCAGAATCAGCTCGGCCACATTCTGGGGCTTTCTTACAATAATTAATACATGTTTCCCACTAAAAAACAGTCCCTACAACCTGACGATCCAAAAAATAAACATTCATTGCCATTAAAGTGACTAAAAGAGATAATACATCTGGATCTCTGTAAATATGGTAACTTTTCAAAAAATCTGAAAAAATATTTCATCTCTTCAATTCACTGCCTAGGAAGTCTTCAAATTCAGCACAGAGGTATTTTCCAGTACTCATGGCCCAGCTCCTCTGCTTGTGAAGAATCACAGGGTCAGTCACCAGAAGGATTCAGGTAAGAAGCCACCTTTAATTGCAGGCTGGGCACCCTCTCTATCCAAGTGACCGAGGAGCCAGGGCAGCAGCGGGCACAGGGAGCAGATGGGAGCCCAGAGAGCCACAGGAGCACTCTGTCCTGCAGAGATAAGGCTGCCAGGGGCTGCCAAGCCTGCCTCTGACCCAGCTGTAACACACACATGAGAGGATGCTGGACTGGGACAGGAGGGCTGAAATCATTCATGGCTTGGTTCCATGGTAAGGTAAATGTACGTAATTCAGCCATGCTGTGGTCCCACCTCATTTCCTCTCCTGACCACACAGCCTCTGGCATTTTTCCTCCCACTGGCTGCAGACCTCATGCACCCAGGCAACAACCTGCTTCCCTGAGCTGTTCCAGCAGAAAAACTCACTTAGGAAGTAAAAAGCATTCAGCTGGATTGTCTCCAAGAGCTGACTGGCCATGTCATCACATGAGTTCCTGTGCCAGCATAAGGGCAAGAACAGAACCTGCAAGTGCCACTAGAGACACAAAGAGGTGAAGAGCAGTTGTGCTGGTCCAGAACAAAGCAGCATCTCACCAGGAGTGAGGCCCGTGCACTTTACATGTTGGCTGAATAATGTCCTGTAGGGACTGCACCTCACTTGAGCGGGACTGAGTTGTCCAGCACTGTGCTCACAGGGGTGATTGGGAACTAGGATGTTTCTGTGACCACTCACCAGTTTTCCCCATTCTTAGTTTTAGCAAAGAAAAGAGTAAATTTAATGCTAATTTTGCATTTAGCTGTTTTTAATGATTATTATTTTTCAATTATGCTCAACTTCCCCATCTATCCTGTGCAGTTTTCATGCCTGAATTAGAGGAAGCTTTTCCAGTGCTGACTTTCATATACTTATTAGTTGGAGTTTCAGTTGACCTCAAGGCAGATATCCATCAGATAAGAAAACTCAGAACACAAAAGGCAGGGGTGAAGCACTCTGAACCAGAAATGCAGCTGATGTATCTGGACCTTATTAAAGCATTTGATACAGTGCCTCAAAAAAAAAAAAAAAGTACTTGAAATATTAATTCATATTTGTGTGGATCTGTGGACTTTCATGGGTTTTAAAAATTTTTGGAGGTTGTAGAGTTATGAAAGTGAGAGTAATATTAAAGAAAAGGGCAGTGCCTGGGATAATCTGACATCTTTTAACAGTGAACTAATTAAATGGGAAGACGATGCTAACTGGGAAAGAGTAGCAAGTAAAAAACCAAACCAAATCAAAATAAAAACCCACACAAAAAACCAAAACCAAATAGACAAACTACCAGAAACATACATTTTAGAATATAAGAATGCCTGAGTAAATACAATGAGATTTCATTGTAGAAAAGGAAGTTACCAGAGGTAGATGAAAAAGTCCAAGTTCATCAGGCAGATTAGCTCTGAGGTTGCAAACCAGTGTGGGCCTTTAAACAAGGGTAATTTTTGACTGCACAGGCCAAGCAGCACTATGGACAGTAACAACAAAAGTCACCTTTCTTTTTTTTAGAGGCACAACCAACATTTTTAAAGGATTTTAAGACATGTCTTAGGATAAATTATAAAACAATACCTCTCTGTACAGAGAACATTGCTACTTTTCACTGTTTGACTTTAGCCCATGATTTCAGTTTATGCTAAGCTGAGATATGCTCCCCCTTTGGCTGGGACAATCATCACATCTGTCATCACAGTTTACAAATACGTTGCTTTTTATCTTTCCAACAGGTCAGTCTTTCTAAACAATGATTCCCCGCTCTTCAAGAACACTCAGCGCTCAAGAACAAAGCCCTAGCACAGACAGCACTGAGAAGGAGAGAGCTTTCAGAGCATTTGCTGTGAAGCGCCCCTGATCCAGCATGACCCACAGCAGAGTAGGGCAGAAGGAATCCAAGATGACACAGCTCTCAGGCCAGAGTGGATTTGCCCAAGATGCAGCTTTAGCCAGACAGCAAGGCAAGGCAGTGTACCTGAAACACGGGCCTTACTTGCCTGGAGCTATTCTCAGAACTGCAGAGAGAAATAATCACTGTTATGGCCTCTGCTACACCTGAGATAAAAGAGTTTCTCCAGAGAGTTCCCTGATGAGACAGCGCCGGCTTTGATGTAGTGAAATCTATCAGGTTGTTTAACATATAACATTACAGCTGTGGGCATCTCACTGTTTGGATGGTTTTTCATTAAACTGGGTGAAAGCTCTCAATTGTATAGCGATGTCAGGCTGTAAATAACAACACCAGCAGCTCCTTCGGCCTCCAGCTTCCGGAATAAAATACCTCTTATTTCTCAGCGTGCACAATGAACGAGAATCACGGCGCACAAAATGTTTTTTCCGAAAAGCAGTCAAATATCAGTTAGCCTGTGAGCTGCGGTGTATGAAAGAGATGTCACCCTGCCTTCCCATATTAACCCTTCATCTGCCGTATTCGTGCTTAACGAGTGTGGTGTCATTGTAACTGCGGGTCTCAAAGCATACTGACAGCGGGGAATCCTCGTCAACTGTTAAAACCCGCAGAACGCTTTTAAAAAACGCACTCCAGGATTAAAAGGCTGCCCGGCACCCAGGCGTGTTCCCGGCAGCGCTGCAGGGCGGAGGGACTGCGGGAGAGCACCGAGCCCCGCCGGGTCGTGCTGCGGGGGCGGCTCCCGCCGGCGAGCCAGCAGCGAGGCCGTGCTGTGCCGTGTGCTGTGCCGAGCCGTGCCGAGCCGAGCCGTGCCCCGCACGCCGGGCGGGCAGCACAGAGGCACCGCAGCCGCCGCCGCGCACCGGCGGCCGCTCCCGGGGGCGGGCGGCGCCGATCCCGCCCCCCGCCCGCGGCAGCCGNNNNTCCGTCCCCCGCCCTCCCCGCCGGGCCCCGCCGCAGCCCGCGGGCGCGGCCAGGAGGCGGCGGGGTCGCGGCTGCCGCGGCTCCCCGCGGGCCGGCCCGGCGCTCCCCGCCTTTCCGCGGCTCTCTCCGTCCCCCTCCGGCGAGATGTTATGGCCGAGCCGGCGCAGACGGGCGGCGTAGGGCAGGGCGGGCGGCGGGAGGATGAGGCGGCGGTGGCGGCGCCGCCGGCGGCCGCCGCCGCCCCCAGCTCGGAGGACTACGAGTGCAAGATCTGCTACAACTACTTCGACCTGGAGCGGCGGGCGCCCAAGCTGCTGGAGTGCCTGCACACCTTCTGCCAGGAGTGCCTGAGCCAGCTGCACCTGCGCGCCGCGCAGCATCCGCCCGCCGCCGGCGCCGAGCCGGGCCCGGGGCGCTCGCCCGGCGGCTCCCTGGCCTGCCCGCTCTGCCGCCACCGCACGGCGCTGCCCGACCACCGCGTCCACGGCCTCCCGGTCAACACCAAGCTGGCCGCCGCCTGCCCGCCGCAGCTGCGNGGCGGCCGCGCTCGCCCCGCCGTCCCCCGCCCCCGCCGGGCCGCGCTCCTCGGGCGGCGGCTACGAGAGCTGCCAGAGCTGCAAGCGGGCGGCGCTGAGCGCCGGCTGCGTGTGCGTCGTCGTCTCCTTCCTCTCCATGGTGGTGCTGCTCTTCACCGGCCTCATCTTCGTCAACCAGTACGGCGGGGACGCCGCGCCCGGCGCCGCGGCATCGCCCTCGCCGGTGGGGCCCATCTGCCTGTCGGTCGCCAGCATCCTCGCCCTCTTCTCCGTGGTCGTCACATGGCTCATCTGCTGGCTCAAGTACCGGCCCGAGGCGGGCACCGGCGGGGCCACGGCCAACGGCTCGGCGCGGGGCCGGGCCGCCCGCAGGAGCGACACGTAACGGCGGCGGGGCCGAGCGGGGCCGGGCCGGGCCGAGCTCCGGGAGCCCCGGGCGGGGGTGAGCGCACGGGCGGCGCGGGGTGACAGGTGCCGGCCCTGCCCCGGCCCGGTGTCACGGTGGCCCCGAGGCGGTGCGCACGGGCTGCAGGGTGCCCGGGCCGCTCCCAGGGAGGGCAGGGCGCGCCTTGCCCGCAGAGATGCTGGAGGCGCCTCCCTGGGGAGCTGGAGCTCGGGATGTGCGCGGTGCTCGCCTCTGCGGGAGCGCATCCCCGGGTGCTGAGCTCCTGATGCAGAAGGACACGGCCGCGATTAAACAAAACTGGCTTACTGTTGCCCCCACCTGGAAGCTAATTGGAGAGGTTCACTGTGGGTAGGAGCCGAACAGGAACACGGTGTTGAATGCGCTTTGTGTTTTCCCTTTTATGACGTTACCAAGTTAACATATAGAAGAAGCTGTAACAGAAGTGTATTATCTTAAAAGAGACTGAGCCAAAGTTTCCTACAGTGTACTGAGTATGGTTTCATTATAATTTTATTAGAAGGCTGTTGAGCCCTCTGATGGTTGCTTAAAATAAGCTGTATTATTTAATTCTTTGAAATTCTAATTTAATGTGGGAGACTGAAACACTACATTGAGCACTTAAAACAATTTATGGAAGATTATTTAATTAATGGAGCTCTAAATTGGAGCTAAGAGCCTCCTGTCACAGGGATTAATATTTCACTGATTTCAATTTGTATGCGGTGAGAGGAGCCCACATTAAAGTATGGACTTTCAGCATCACTGTAAAAGTGGAATGCAGTAGTGTAATTTGTGATTGAAAATTCGGTCGAGGTAGCTGCAGTAAGACAATGGGTTTCCCTCTTGGCAAGTTTATCTTCTGTGTTGGGAGTTTCTGTAACGGACAATAGAAAACGGTTTTGTTCTGTGAGGCTGGAACATCAAAGGTGTCTTTGAAATGTGACAAGATGTTCATAATATGAAATGGAAAAACATTGCCATACAGCTGGTTTTGTAGTATATTAAGGAGAGCACTCTATATAGATACTGTTCTATGTTGCAGGATAATTCATTTGGTGCCTGAATTTTTTAAACTTAATTAGTTGTTATAATCTATTCTATTGGGAATAAGATAATGCTGCTTATTCCGTGTTTCTACACAGTACTGTAATGGAATGAGGTAATTATTTTCGTGCTTAACAATTCAAGAATTTTAAAAGTGATCTTTTAGTATGTGTATTTTGCAAGCTGTCTGCATGATATTCTGACAAGTATCCTCTTAATAGAACTTTACTTGACCACTTCTGTTTATCACAAGTGCAAAGAAATTGACTCTGTAGAAATGTAAAGACAGTAGGTGAAGATGTGTGATGTGTTTCATGACTGCACAAGTGGTGTGTGCTGTGCAATGTCTTGATTATCACAGATGTGTGAAAAACAACCCAAGAAACCCCACAAACCAAGCAGTATTTGTACAGACTCTGATGAAGGACGCAGTTTGTGGAAACGGTAGATGATTTTTTGTGTCACTTATGTCTAATGAAAAAGATCCACACCAGCCTTTTAAAGTTGTATACCATAATATAAAGGCCCTGAGGAGATAAATTACTGGGATCAACTGTGGCTCTGACTAAGATTTGTGTATTTAGACCAGTGTTTTCCAACTTGGAGTCGCTTGTTAGCTGTCTAAAAGGTTATGCCTCCTAAAATCAGGCCTGACCGTTAGCCCCTGTTGACTTCAGCAGTAGTTGTAGATATTCTGCACCAAAGAAAATCACAAGACTTTTATTTAAGCATCTAAATGAGAATTTAGGTGCTTGACTTCAGGTACAAATATTTGAAAATTTGGGCCTTAACCTCTCTGTTCTTCAGTTAATGCATCTGTAAAGTTTGATAATAGCATTGACCTACCTCACAGGCAAGATGTGAGGCTTTATTTATTAATGTTTTTAAGCAATTGGAGATCCTTGAAGAGGAGGTGCTATAGAAGTGAAAGTATTATTGTAAATGATACTGTAGTAGGAATAAATATATGTAAATTAATGGACATAAACAGCAGCAATGTTTTCTAAGAAAAATAAATATATAAAATATGTACATGTGTACATCATATGCACCAATATCTGATTTCCCTTGTTGTGCTTCTCCTGCAAGTGCAGTGTGTGTGTCTGCAGCTCTGTTCAGCCAGGCCAGCTGCAGTAGCTGGCAGTCCAGGTGAGCCCAGCCAGTGTCAGCACTCTGATTCGTGGACATCAGGGGTGGCTCTGAGTGCTCCTGGAGCTCAGCTGGAGCTCCCTGCACAGCTCTGCTCTTTGCTTTGCCTTGGTCCTGCAGGCAGCTGCTGGCTGTGCTGGGGTGCTGCCAGCACTGTGGGCACACCAGTGAGCTCCTCCCAGGTGGGAATGTGTGTGTGTGGGAGCTGCTGTCCCTCTGAAGGTGTTATGGAGCTGAAATACTGATTACAGTAGGAGTATACTCCATCTTTTTCTTTACTTTCCACATCATAGCTTTATTCTTGCCTTTTCTCTGTAAACAGTATTTGCCATTTTGACTAAACCAGTGGTTTCAACTGGGATCCATGGACTACTTAAAGAGCTGAAAAAGGTAAGTAAGAAAAGCAAATTGATCATCAGAAACTTAAATCTTTTGTGTGAGGGTCAACTTTAAAGCATTTAGAGGTCGGCACATTACAAAAAGGTGAAGATCACAGGCCTAAACAGGATTTTCAGGCTTATTCACATTGAATGATCATATTACATATCAGGTTCTTACTCATATATTTAAAAATATATCAGAGCCAAATTAAAATGGACAGTCTGATCTTATGCCAAATCCTTCTCTCTGCTTACACAAATTTTGGGAAACTCCACAGGTTTCAGGAGCGTTAGTCTGGATCCACATCACAGTACCAGTCATGCATTGTATAAATCTCTGGCTACTGTAGAATCCCAGTATTATATTTGTATTTTGGGTTCCTTTGAGTGTACAGATTGCTTGTCCAAAGCCAAACTGTACTCAAGTTTCAGTAAAAAAAAGTTAAGTAAAAATACAGAAAGATAAAATCTGCGTGGCTGGTGGTGTTTTATTGTTGTAGCTATTTCAGTCACAACACTTGTGTGTTCTGGTTGTTTAAAACCACACAGAGAAATGCAGCAGGAGTGTGCATCAGTCACACAATCCACACAACTTGCAGGAGGTGTCACTTTGGGGCACTCTGTGGGAAAGCAGGGAAGACGGGGTAATCCACAACACCATGGGAGAAATCATGGGAAATACAAGCTACAGGCTGGGGTTTTTTCTTGTGCTCANGGGCCTTAACCTCTCTGTTCTTCAGTTAATGCATCTGTAAAGTTTGATAATAGCATTGACCTACCTCACAGGCAAGATGTGAGGCTTTATTTATTAATGTTTTTAAGCAATTGGAGATCCTTGAAGAGGAGGTGCTATAGAAGTGAAAGTATTATTGTAAATGATACTGTAGTAGGAATAAATATATGTAAATTAATGGACATAAACAGCAGCAATGTTTTCTAAGAAAAATAAATATATAAAATATGTACATGTGTACATCATATGCACCAATATCTGATTTCCCTTGTTGTGCTTCTCCTGCAAGTGCAGTGTGTGTGTCTGCAGCTCTGTTCAGCCAGGCCAGCTGCAGTAGCTGGCAGTCCAGGTGAGCCCAGCCAGTGTCAGCACTCTGATTCGTGGACATCAGGGGTGGCTCTGAGTGCTCCTGGAGCTCAGCTGGAGCTCCCTGCACAGCTCTGCTCTTTGCTTTGCCTTGGTCCTGCAGGCAGCTGCTGGCTGTGCTGGGGTGCTGCCAGCACTGTGGGCACACCAGTGAGCTCCTCCCAGGTGGGAATGTGTGTGTGTGGGAGCTGCTGTCCCTCTGAAGGTGTTATGGAGCTGAAATACTGATTACAGTAGGAGTATACTCCATCTTTTTCTTCACTTTCCACATCATAGCTTTATTCTTGCCTTTTCTCTGTAAACAGTATTTGCCATTTTGACTAAACCAGTGGTTTCAACTGGGATCCATGGACTACTTAAGGAGCTGAAAAAGGTAAGTAAGAAAAGCAAATTGATCATCAGAAACTTAAATCTTTTGTGTGAGGGTCAACTTTAAAGCATTTAGAGGTCGGCACATTACAAAAAGGTGAAGATCACAGGCCTAAACAGGATTTTCAGGCTTATTCACATTGAATGATCATATTACATATCAGGTTCTTACTCATATATTTAAAAATATATCAGAGCCAAATTAAAATGGACAGTCTGATCTTATGCCAAATCCTTCTCTCTGCTTACACAAATTTTGGGAAACTCCACAGGTTTCAGGAGCGTTAGTCTGGATCCACATCACAGTACCAGTCATGCATTGTATAAATCTCTGGCTACTGTAGAATCCCAGTATTATATTTGTATTTTGGGTTCCTTTGAGCGTACAGATTGCTTGTCCAAAGCCAAACTGTACTCAAGTTTCAGTAAAAAAAAAGTTAAGTAAAAATACAGAAAGATAAAATCTGCGTGGCTGGTGGTGTTTTATTGTTGTAGCTATTTCAGTCACAACACTTGTGTGTTCTGGTTGTTTAAAACCACACAGAGAAATGCAGCAGGAGTGTGCATCAGTCACACAATCCACACAACTTGCAGGAGGTGTCACTTTGGGGCACTCTGTGGGAAAGCAGGGAAGACGGGGTAATCCACAACACCATGGGAGAAATCATGGGAAATACAAGCTACAGGCTGGGGTTTCTTCTTGTGCTCAGTTTTTGGCTTTTTTTTTTTTTTTTCTACTGTGCAGTATTTTCCTGTGTTACTCAGTCTGAGGCACAAGAAATGGAAACACCAAGAAAAGAAACAAAGGACTGATGCTTTCTCAAAAAATGTTTGACCTCTCCATGATCAGTTTGGGTGAACTGTGAAAGATCTGTCGTGCCTAAAGATCTGTTGTGCCTAAAGATCTTAACATTTTTGTGGCAATAATCCCCAGTTCCTCTGCCTAACTGAAGCATACTGGACTCCAAATGGGAAGATCAAATGTGAGGTTTGAGATTTGGAATAGGCTGCCAGATGTCAGTCATGTTAGAGCGAGAGAAGGAGAGACAAACAGGAGGGCAGAGCCCAGATAATCAACACACAGCCTGGGTGAGTAATCCTGCTGCAAATTGGGGTTTTCTGTCTCACCTGGGACAGGTGGCAACTTCTGCTGGACCAAACAGCAGCTGCAGGAGAAATATCAATATGTGCTGTTTGTGGGCAGCTTCTGCCTTTGACAATATGTGGGGATGCATTAGGGAAATCACTACCACAGCTTCTTTAATGTTGCCCTTCTGTGTAACTTGTGCTTGCGAGTTCAATTTTTAAAAACAATTGTTTTTAACATTAATCCTGTACCTTCAGTGACACAGTTATTTCTGCTCTCTCTTTTGAAAGTGTCTCTAATAAATCCTGTGGTTGCAGAGAAGAAATTATATTCCTTTTTTTACTACTAGCCCACAAGCAGTAAAGAATCACAATGTTCATTTATATAATGGTGCATATTCATCTTGGAAAGGCAGGTTTGACAGAAAAACACTGAAGTGTTTCATAAATGGAAGGAATATTGTCTAATTGATTGGTTAAAAGGCCTGTTTATGGATAGAATTTTCTGGCTTATCATGTGTAAAGCAACATAGCAGTTACTGTCATATTTATGATAATTTGAAACTTAGCACAAATCCAAATAATAACAAAGTAGCTAACAGCAGCAGGATGTTGTACATCCCTCCAATTAGAGCAATGTCCTGATTTCCTGAAGTGACTGGTAGCTTGCCTCCCATCTAGTTTTCTCTGGATTGAGAAAGCATTTTGGAAGTATATTTTGAAAATCATAATTAATCATAGTACTGTGGGCTGAGAATCTCAACCTTGTTACTCTGAAAAATTAGTTTCTGTCGGCATTTACACTTAAAAGAACAGAAATTAATAAATTTCTATTATTTTTCCTTCTATTGGAAAAAAAATTACATGTGGTGAAGGACAAGTGCAATGGAAATAGTGTTGCTTCTTACCTTAATGCTCTTCCTCTGTAGCTCAAATCATCATTCATAGGGTGTGTTTTCAAGGCTTGCATCCCAAGGTAGCTCACTGTGTGAGCTATCTCTTTTATACAAAGTGTTACCACATAAACACCTTTTATGTGTGATAGGAGAGTGAGTTTCTGCACACAGTCAGTCTCCACGGGCTGAGAGGTACAGGTATAATTACAGGGTTAATGTGGATTCCCTGTTTCAATCCTGCCTCTGAAGTGGGAGAACTCCTCCAGCTGGCTGTAGTGGCTGTGCAAACAGACAAAAGCCACTGAGTGGGGATTGAGGGGTGTGTGAAGCACAGTTTCTGTGTAGCTGTGCTGTGTGCATCCACCCCTGGGCTCACAGCTTTGCTCAGCTCTTGGTGAATCCCAAGGGAAGGGGTTGATGCCCCTTGCTCATGCTCATGACTGGTTCAATCCCATCTCTTTCCCATAACAGTGAATTCTCTGCATCACTCAAAACTTTAGCAGCTGCTGGGGAAGCCCATTTTAAACATGAATGTGTCCAGGGGAATGGTTTTTAACCATCCCTGACCCACCAGCTTAAGCATTAACAGTGCACTTGTTATTCATATGGTGAAATATGTTTATGGACACAAAATTGAGAGCCTAAAATTCAGTGAAATTAAATGTGCCTGACTTTGTCAGAGCTCCTTGTGTTCACTTAAACCGTCCTGAGCTCAGTGACACTTTTCCCTGTGTTATGGATGTTTTGTATCTCTTCTGTCCTTGTCTGTTCTCCCAGTCCAGAGGAGAAGCTTTTCTGACTGTAAGTTAGTTGATTTTTTATCATGCTTTATTGCCGAAGAGTCTAAAAAATAAAGGAAATATAAAGAAAAAAGATAAGAAAAAGATAAATGTTGTATTTGCTTGTGATCATCTCTTCTCCTTTAAACCACATCAGATGCAGCTCCCTGTCAGTTGTCCCTTGGTGCAAAATCTCTACACAAACAGTACAAGTGTTTCCTTCACATTACAAACAGGTCAAGGAAACAATGGGTTTTCATGGCAATTATTCCTAATATTTCTGAAGGATATTTAAATGTGGTGGCTCACTTTTATTAAAGCCAGAAATTCCTGCAACTTAGCCCGCTTTCACATTTTATCCAGGTGCATGCAGAAATGGAGATAGCTGGGAGAAATGCCTCAACAGCATTAACAAAATATGGTTTGTGTCAGGGGAGAGTCATACATTCATACTAGACACGTTCAACTAGGCTGATCTTTGATCAGTGCAGCATAAAATACTCCTGCTTGTGCTCAGGGAAGGAGCAGGGCTGGCCTTCTGCCTGTGCCTGGTCTTACTGAAAACACCTGGCTCTTAACCGGCTTTCAGCCCCGCGCCTGAGCTGTCCCAGCGTGCTGCTCACATGTCATGCAGATTGAGAGATTTGGCATCAAGGTGATCATAATCTCTTACAAATAGCTTCAAATGAGAAATATTTCAGCTGATTTAAGAAGATTTTTACAGGAATCAAATACCATCAGGTTGATTAGTCTCATTGGATTATGAAATTTGAGGGGAATAATTTGAATTATTCTTATTCTTTTTTATCCCCCAAAGCTACTTCTGATTTATCAGGAAACCTAAATTTTAGACTTCAGCTCATTACAAGTCTAAATGTAAAGCTATATTTCCCCATCCTACCTCTAAAGTATTTGATTGTTTAGCAAAATCTAACAAATCCATTTTAGTTATTATTTTGTAGTAGTTTTATTAGTAATAAATAGCAACAACAGCATTTTGGGTTTGGTTAAGATTTTGTTTGTTTATTTAATTGTTTGTTTTCGTGAGAGAAATTAGAGGAGTAAAGAGAGAGATAAAGATCAAAATTTGCTTTCCTTTAAAATGGGAAGAATGAAACTTTTCATGACTTAGAAAAAGTGATGAGGAACAATAATGCCAGCTTGGTTTCCATGTGGAAAATAAGGACTCGTTAGTTGGACAGTTAATATTAGGAGAAAGAAAGTATTCCTCCGTGAAAAAAAAAATAAATCTGAAACTTTTGAAAACTCCGAAGTAAATTAAATGACACCATAAAATAGAAAACACACTTTCCTCTAGTTAGGTGGCAAACCTTTCTACATGACAATAATTTAGGTCTCCCTGTGTTACGTAAGTATCAGCATTGCTCGGAAAACAGGTGACATTCCAGTTTGGAACTCCCTTCTGCTTTCTTTCTGAAGGGGAGGGAAAAGTCTGTCTTCGGTGATGATTACTAATATATTAGTCCAGATATTAATTGGATCTGTTGCCCCCCCCCCAAAAAACCAACAAAACAAAACCAAACAAAAAAAAAATAAAACCAACACCAACAAACGAACAGCCTAAGTTCTGTATATTTAGTGGGCAGTTGTTTAATTGCGGCCCGAGGCCGAGCAGCAGCTCTCCCTTCTCTCCAGGAGCTGTGACAGGGAGCTGCCCCCGAGGGTGCCCCGAAGCCCCGCAGCTCTCGCTGTGTCTGCCCCGCTGTGTTCTGCTC
>WBNQ01072206.1:8624-19120 GCA_013401375.1 Spizella passerina | reverse complement strand
CCCCAAAAGGCAGAGGAGAGCAACTACACCACCCCAAACCATCTCACTGCAAAAATGAGGCAAAAAATACCCTGAGCAGAAAGGAAGCTCTTGGGTAACTGTTTGCTGTTGGGGGGGTCTCAGTGGTTTTATCTTGCAATGCTGTAATTGAAAGATTTTTTTTATTTTTGGCTTAATCTGCTAAAAAAATAATCTGTGGATGGGGTGATTGAAAAGAGGCTCAATTAGAGCCTTCAATAGATTATCCCACATACAGCAGTGTTGGGAGGGTGGGAAGGTTTTTTTCTTGCTTTATATTGCTAATTGCCTGGATTTGAGCAGCACTGGAAATGTCACAGAAATCTCAGAAAAGAGCTTTCATCTCCCTGAGTTATTCACTGAGACTTTGCATGAATTCTCATTTTAAGCAAAATTCACTCCTTTCCTGTTTGTGGGCAGTGATGAGGGTGATTTATGAGGGTGGTGAGGCTCTCAACAGGTGGTGCAGAGCACCTGTGGCTGCCCTGGATCCCTGGAAGGGCTCAGGGAGAGGTTGGATGTGGCTCTGAGCAACCTGGGATGGTGGGAGGTGTCCCTGCCCATGGCAAGGGGTGGAACAAGATGATTTTTAAGGTCAAATCTAACCCAAACCATTCTGTGATCAGGAAAGAGCTGAAAAGGAAGCAGTTATTCATCTACCTGTAGTGCATTTGTATTTTCTAGCAGCTAGCTTATATTTTTTCCAAGAAGGATAAAGGACCTTTTCTGCAGGAAGAACATGACATTCCTTTCTCTGCAGTATTTGTCTGAAAATGTGTTTAATGAGTTCCTTCTGCTGGGCAGAATTTTGGTCCTGTAAGTAGCCATTGGGAATGTGAGGTGTAAGAGGTGACCTGGTGGCTTTGAAAATTGTGATTTTTGCTTCCTGCTGCCTGGTTTGGTGGCAGACATGGATGGGAATTCCTTGGTAATGTCAGTGTGCATTGAAATGCATCTTTAGCTGTGAAAGTCTGTCCTCAGATGTCTGGGGAGCCTTTTCTGTAGGTCTGTGGCTGTTCTCTGTTGTGTTTAATGAGCCTGGAGAGGGGAGCTGTGCTGAAAAATACCAGCTGCTGTCAATGAGCAGCCATGAGAGGCAGCCTGGCTTCCATTAAAGATCTCCAGTCCCACAGGCTCAGCTGGGGAACAGATCTTGGGTAATGTGCCCACAGAGCAGTGCCAAATCTTTATTCCCAGTTGTACCAGTGAGCCTCTGGACTCAATCTGGCACAAACTCCATTCAGCACAGGGACTCCTGTCATCTGGTCACTCCTTTAACCACCCTGACACGTTGCAGACGATGTGGGGTCCTGCTATTCCCCTGCCACGAGGCTTCACAAGAAGCATTCAGTCACACAGACATTTTTATGGTGTTCACTCCTGCCTTCTGTGGGGAGTGCTCGTGGTTGTCATCAGGAATCAGCTCTGGGCTCAGCAAGGAGAGCACTTGAACAATGCAGTGTTACAGCCCTGGGTGCTGCTCCAGTGCTCAGGGATGAGGGGTCTCCAGCAGAGATTGCCTTGGAAGCATTTAGTTCCTTTTTTAAAAGGGTCAGAGTGGTGTTGCAGGTGTAGGGACAACTCAGCTTTAACACACCTTATTTAGGTGTGAGACTTTAGGAGAGCCATTTGGGAAATCTCTTTTTGATTGCCTGAGGCACCTATGATTGAAGAACATGGCCTGGAAGAGCCTTGTGCAATGTGAGTGGAGTGCAGCCCTGATTGCCAGGGTGCTGATGTGCTCCCTCTGAGTGGTGTGCACTTTGTGCCAGCAGCCTTTTATCTTTGAGAGTCAGCCTGCTGACCAGACAGCAGCGAGAATGTTCTGGCTTTCCTTTGGAAACAGGTGTCAAACAACCAGGCATGTGAAATCCAGAGAGCTGTAAGGGTCTGACTCTTAGTTGGGGACTTGATGTCTGCATAAATGCAGAGTTTTTGGTCAGGCTTTGAAAGCAAGGAACACTAAATTTTTATTTATTTGAGCTACACCAGGCTTCTTCTTTCTGGCTTAGGGTGGCTTTGGAGCCCTGCAGCCCCTGCTGTGCTGTGCCCACCTTCAGAAGGCTCATGGAGGGTGTTTGTGTGCCCTGTAACTGGGAGGTGCAGGGCATGAGCTGTCCTGGTGGGTCATGCAGCTCTGCTCTGCAGCCTGGAGAGCTCAATCTTTGCTCTGGAGCTCAGACCACCCTCCCTGGGAGGTGTCCAAGCAGCCAGCTCAGCTCAGGCTGACAGGGCATAACTCTGGGGTTAAAGGTGTTCTTCTGAAAAAGGAGCTTCACCAGTGCTGAGGTGTGTCTGTAACACACCCATCAGCAAGGCAGCCTTCCAAACAAGGGATGCCCCATGGTTTGGGCATTTCCCAGAGCCCAAAGAGAGTGTCCTGTCCCTGTCCCTCTGGGCAGGTGTGTTCAGCAGGAGGCTGTTGGAGAAGGACAGGCAATGTGTGCAGTGTTAGGTGTCAGTGGAGGTTTTTGGCTGGAACTGTTGTCTGCTTCAGGTGGTTAAATGGTAAAACTGGGGCTCTCCCTGGGTTGTTCTCCTGAATTCCCTTGAAACCATTCCATTGAAATGGTGTTTTGCATCCTGGAACCCCATAAACACAAGGGAGGATTATACAACCACAATCCTGATGGCACTAAACCAGAGAAGTGCTGTTTAAGGGAAGAACTCACCATATTTGTGTAGAGGAGCTCCTGTTCTCTGCTCTGCTGTGTCCAGCCCTGGTGGGTGTCTGAGCCAGTCCCTCACCTCGGGGGGCCATTCTGGCTGTGTTTTTTAGATATTGCCATGTCCCCAATTGTTAATTATTTCCCTTATCATACCCACAGTGGGTACAGAAACTGTGCAGCTCTAAAAACCCCAGCAAGAACATGGCAGGGAGGAGGAGGAGGAGGAAATTCTGCAGCTGTTCCAGGATGGGGGTGGGATCGATAAGCACATGAACATCAGTTTTTAATTTTAACTCACATCTATTTATTAGCTGAGTGGTAAATTGCAGCTCAAAAGAGGAGGAAGAAGGGAGAACAATAAGTTTTACATCTGTCACTTTGCCTACTCTTTCCATCAGTGTGGTTTCAGTGGGATCAAGCATCTTCTAAAATAGCATTTAGAAGTGATGTTGGAAATTGATCTTAATTTGATGACACTGGCAGAAGCTCACGGGTTTTCTTGCCATGTATAGAATGCCAACAGATTCAGGCAACACACTAAAAAAGGACATTTAGGTTTAATAGTGTGCTTTGATATCATGTTTCCTTGTAAAAGAGTAACTTACTCCAACCTTCGTGCTGCAGGACTTGACAGTACAATATAATTTCAGGTTGCAAAGGAATATTAGTTTCCTGTCCAATATCCCTAAATTTGTAATGAATTGGCAAGCTTATAGGAGTCATCATCCAGCAGTTATTACATTATCTAGATCATGCTAGTGATGAAATGTGAAGTAGCATTAACTTCAGCAGGAACAGCAGTGGCATTTCCATTAAAGGTTCCTGATTTTTTTTTGTTGTGTTTTTTTAATTTGAATAAAATATTGATTTCCAAACTGCCGTTTGCTCTTGTCTGTCTCAGTTTTTTGTAGGGATGGCTTGGAAAATGTGTTTGCATGTTTTGCCTCTAACTCTGCTGTGGAAGAGCTTGTAACAGAGTGGGTGAACACTGGGTGTGTCAATCCTGAGACACCCCACTGCCTGGAGAGGATGAGGAAAAGCAATTCCTTCCTTCAGCCTCTCACTTGGCAACAGAGCCCTAAATTCCCTGAGCCATGTGCCACGTTCTCTGCAAGGCACAGGGTCTTCTCATGGAGATAAACATGCATTCCTCCTCTTTTCTAAGGAAACATCTGCTGTTCCTTCAGTTTTTGGGTATTGAGTTTCTAAATAAATAAAAAACCACGGTAGATACCTGTAAACTAGGTCAAATCATAAATAATCCCTTTTTAACTTTGTTCTCTAATTTTAATTCAGAAAACCAATCTCTAGTTCTCTTATAAAAAGAGGTGGAAGACAGACTATAAACATTAGTCTTGTTAGGAAGATAAATGGCAAGCAACTGCAAAGGAAATCAGTTGTGAAATATTATAAATGACAGGATTTGGGGTCACAGTTGATCCCCACTCTCCATGTCTGCTTAGAGGTAAATTGGGCAAGTGTCACACAGAGCAGGGCTTGGGCTGGTGCTGTCTCACCTCATCAGTTCATACCAAGAGGGATAAAGCCTTATTTATGCACTAACATGGAATTTGGAGGGAGAAGCACAAGTTTAGTCAGAAAAGAAATGAAAATTGTCTGCCTACATGACTTGAATATTAGTTACAGCTGAACTGTCTTTCCTCTTAAAAAGAAAAGTATTACTTTATAGACCCTGAATGTTCTTGCATTATCACCTTAGTCTAGAGTGCATGAAATATGACCTTAACCAGTGGTGTAGCTGACACTGTGAGTGCTGTAACAGCAGACAGAATGATGTTAGAGAGCTCCTTTGTGAGAGATGAAAGTAAGAAGCAAAAGGAAAAAGAAGAAAACAAAAAAACTTGTGAAATCTTGTGTCCTTCTGTCTGACCTTGGAGACCTCAGAGATCCCTGGGCTGAGACAAGGAGCTGCTGGGAAGGGTGGCATCAAATCTTGGAAACACAGACTGCCAAAAAGCTTGGAGGTGTGTATTTAATATCTTTACCATTGAGTCTGAGTGTCCAAATGCCTGACAGAAAGCTCTGAGCTGCTTTGTCACAGCCTCACCTGGTGGTTCTGGGCTGGCAGCTGGATTCTTGGAGGGTTGTGGGGCCACTGAATGGTGCCAGCACAAGTGGAAAGCTGCAGCAGTAGAACTAGAGAAACCTGGAATGTGATCAATTCATGATGGCTTGTACTTGGGAGGAGTGAGCAGGGTGGTGGAGGTTCATGTTGGATCCCTGCACAACAGGAATTCCTAAAGGTAAAAGGGAGAGATCCCTTTGGGGATCCTGGCTGGCTGCACGCACTGCTGTGGGTGGATTTGTGGAGATTTTGGGTGCACCTTTTCTGGGAATGATAGAGCACAATCCAGAAATGCCCAAGCCAACTCTGGCTAGGACTGACCCTAGAAATAGGGAAAATCCTGCTAAATCAGCTTGAGAAGAGTTCATGGGCTCTTCTGGAGTGAATCAGGGGCTGGAAGAGATCTTAAAAGAACACTTGGGGTCTGCACAGCTTCAAAATGCCTGGGCAGAGTGTTGGGAAGCTGACAGCACCCCCTGCTAATATCTGGGGATGGTTTTGCATCTCCATGTGTCCATTGTGACCAACAAAATCAGCCTGGTTACCCAGCAGGTACCACAGTCTCAACAGCCTTTTCCCCAAATGCAAGTGTGAAACAGCAGATGAAGCAAAAATTAATAGATCAGTGATTTCTGGAGGATTTTGAGAATATTAGATCTTTTTCTAGTGGCACTCAGCACATGAAGGAAGAGCAGTGGTTTGTGAGAATGGTTTTCACAGACACCAGAGTGTTTTCCCATGAAATGTTTGCCTCACCAGGCAGTAGGGTGAGGTTGGTTTGCCAGGTGAATATCAGGGTGCAATGCCTGCATAAATATGAAAACACATTTTAAAAGGCTGAAGTCCAGGTTTAGGTGAGAGGGTACAGAGGCAGAAAAATAACCCTTACAAAATCACAACTTCTCCATTTGAATAGTAGTGATTTTCATTCTCTAGCCTTAATGTTTCAAGAAATAGTGTTCTTTTTTCTCTTGGGGATCTTTCTTTCTCTTTTTCCCTTGGTGGAAAAAGGCTTTTCTTTGCAATAGCCAGCATTAAATTACTCTTGTATTAAAATACTGAATACTCATGTATTGTATGCATGTTGACTGCAAAGTGCATGATTTTAACAGTAATGGAAATGCTCTGAATAATGACTTTTATTTGAACTTTTTACTGCAGTGTTCCAGGAGGAAATGTGAACAACATGGAAATCTATTTCTTGGAATTCCAAAAGAGTACTTATAAAATGTGAGGTCAGAGGATAAACTGGCAGAAATTAAAGCATTAAGTTGATGGGAAGGAGGAGGAGGAAGGATGGCTGGGCAGGCAGATGACATGGGAGGGAAAATGAGCCATGTGGCTTCATGGCTGCTTCACACTTATCACTGCTGCACTCAGAGCTGACAGACACACACCCCTGGAAGAGAGCAAACATATTGTTGGCTTGGCACATTGGGGAGTGCATGTGCCAGCACACATGTGCTGCAGTTTAAGCAGGGCAGCCAAATGCCTAAGGCAGGCCAGCTTGATGCCAATTTTAATTTGCCAGTCAGACTTGGCTAGTTATCACTTCTTTCCTTCAGCATATTTTGCAAGCTACTGGAGAGCACTAACACCCAAAATAAGCTGAATGAAGCTCTCAGGATAGATTACAGGAGATCCTCTCTTTCTCACAGGGCTTTTATTCTGAGCTTTGCTTTGTATTCCTTCTGTGGATCAGAAGCTTTGTGCTTTTCTGTCCTGGAATTGAACTTTGGGATGGATCTGCAGGTGTGGGAACATTGGTAGCAAAGCTTCTATCTTAATATTGTGAATTGCAGAGAATCTAAATTGCAATTTACCTGAATTTTAGCAATAGCTTTTGCAGTCACACCATAAAAGTCTTTAATAGACGTTTTAGTCTGACTGCAGTGTGTCAGGCAGCACAGCTGGATCTAAATCTGCTTTCTGCATGGAACTTCTAAGGAACCTATGTTCTCTCCAGTCACATGATAAGTATGGGAGACTATTACCAAAATGCATGGCTGTTCTTGTAGGAACACCTAAGGGCCCTTTTTAATGGCATTGCAGGATGTTTTGCCATGTTCATGTGTGAATGAGGTGTAAATGTTTTTTCTTTTATTTCATATGCAAGGCACAAAGTGCAGAATGGAGCTTGGCTCCAAATGTGAGACTGGAGACAGAATGAAAGAGGGCTACATGGAGAAACTTACAAATTTTCATTGAACTTGAATTGGAAAACACAGTTTATAGAATCACAGAATGAAAACTTGCAAATTTTCATTGAACTTGAATTGGAAAACACAGTTTATAGAATCACAGAA
This sequence comes from Spizella passerina, assembly GCA_013401375.1. Lineage (NCBI taxonomy): Eukaryota > Metazoa > Chordata > Aves > Passeriformes > Passerellidae > Spizella > Spizella passerina. The sequence continues at coordinate 12,041 of WBNQ01072206.1, read as the reverse complement.
TGAAAACTTGCAAATTTTCATTGAACTTGAATTGGAAAACACAGTTTATAGAATCACAGAATGAAAACTTGCAAATTTTCATTGAACTTGAATTGGAAAACACAGTTTATAGAATCACAGAATGAAAACTTGCAAATTTTCATTGAACTTGAATTGGAAAACACAGTTTATAGAATCACAGAATGAAAACTTGCAAATTTTCATTGAACTTGAATTGGAAAACACAGTTTATAGAATCACAGAATGAAAACTTGCAAATTTTCATTGAACTTGAATTGGAAAACACAGTTTGTAGAATCACAGAATGGTTTGGGTTGGAAAGGACCTTAAAGATCTGTTCCAACAGCTTTCATTATCCCAGGTTGCTCAGAGCCCTGTCCCACCTGTCCTTGGACACTTCCAGGGATGGGGCATCCACAGATTCTTTGGCCAGCCAGTGCCAGGGCCTCCCCACCCTCACAGGGATGGATTTATTCCTAGGGCAGGTAACCTGGTCTGTCTGCTGGGGCCAGGGAACCTGGCAACTCTTACAGCTTTTCTGTGAAAATTGCTTTCTTATCTTCGCTGCTGCTGTTAGCAATGAAATGGATCGCAGCAACAATTTCCCTGAGCAGCTGCTGGGGCCTCAGAGCTTCTGATTGTGAAAATCCCAATTTTCTGTCCATCTCTTGGACAGAGGCAGTGACCTGACTTGTCTTCTGCTTGCTGTATTTGAGCTTATTTGATCTCTGTCCCTGATTTGTGGCCATCAGGGTGACCTTGTGCCTCACCCTGCCCATTTTCCTTTCGCTGTGGCAGATTTCTTTCTAATCCCTTGGCTGTGGTTTTTCTTCCCAGTGCCAAGAGCTCTGCTCTGAACCACATCCCCCCCTTAACAAAGCATCTCCTCTAAAGCTCTCAGCAGGTCATTCCCCATCCAGATGGGAGCAATGCTGGACAAATCCTCTGTTGAGCAATGCCCCATGTCAAGGGCACCTCCAGCAGCCCATCCTGGCAGGGATGTGCCCGTGGCAGGGAGCCAGGGGTGCCAGCTTTGGGTCATCCCCCTGGGCAAGGCTGTGCTGCCAAGGCTGGGCACACTCAGCATCCAGAGATTCCCTGGTGCTGGAGTGACCCTGGAGGAGTTCCTGCCATCCCAGCAGATGGCTGGGGGTCAGAACCCAGGACACCCCTCTGGCTGTCCTGGGCAGCCCAGGCCCCTGCCAGGGGGCTCAGAGACCCTGGCACAGAGCCCAGGGTGCCCCTGTGGGTTTGATTGTGACCCATGGAGCAAATTACCAACCTCAGATGAAGATCTGCAGGCCACAACAGTTAAGTAGAATGATAGTGAATTTGTTACAGGGTGAAAAAGTAGATTTTGGGGTTTTTAGAATGGGAGTTCAGGGGGCAAGATGGAGGAATCTGGGTGTGTCCAGCCTTTCTCCTGTTGGGCTCTTTAGCTTGTCAGAATGACCCTGAGAAGAATTGGAAAGTCTCTTTTCCCAGCCTGGTGCTTGAAGAAGGAGTCTGGGCTTTTCATTTCTCTGTCTCAAGGTTGTTTATTGTATCTTTTATATGTAAAAAATTTTCTCCTGTCCAGCCGAGGTCTGTCCAGCAGGAAAGTTCCAGGCACTCTGCCTGCCCCCAGGGCAGTGTTATCTCTTTATACTAAAAACTACGTGTACAATGTTTACAATGACTTTCCAATACCTATCACCTCTGTTAACAGTGAGCTTCTACTCTAAACCAATCTAAAAGTGCCAACATCACAGCAGAAGATGGAGGCCAGGAAGAGGAAGGAGAAAGGCTGGACACGCCCAGATCCCTCCATCTTGACTCCTGAACCCCCATACCAGAAACCCCAAAATCTACTTTTTCACCCCGTTATAAATTCACTATCATTCTGCCTAAACTATTGTGGCTTGCTGATCTTCATCTAAGGTTGGTAATTTGCTCCATGGGTCATAATCAAAACCAAAGGCACTTTGGGCTCTGTGCCAGGGTCTCTGAGCCCCCTGGGCAGGGGTCCCGCCTGCTCAGGACAGACAGAGGGATGTCCCAGGTTCCCACATTCTCCTTCTTCTTGGCCTCCATCTTCTGCTGTGATGTTGGCACTTTTAGATTGGTTTAGAGTAGAAGCTCACTGTCTAACATAGGTGATAGGTATTGGGAAGTCATTGTAAACATTGTACATGTAGTTTTTAGTATAAAGACATAACACTGCCCTGGGGGCAGGCAGAGTGCCTTGGACTGTCCTGGTGAACGGACCTCAGCTGGACAGGAGAAAGAATTTTATATATAGGATACAATAAACAACCTTGAGACCAAGAACTGAAAAGTTCTGACTCCTTCAAGTGCTGGGCTGGGAAAAGAGACTTTCCCACTTTTCTCGGGGGTCACTGACCAGCAGAAATCCCAAAAGCTGGGGCTGCTCTGATCCCCTCCCTGGGACCAGACCTGGGGTGGGTGCAGCAGTGGAGCCGGTGATGCACAAACATCCCTGCCACTTGGTCTTGCTCTTGCCTTGAAAATCAAAGGCTTTGCCCCAGGCTGAAGCAGAAAGTTCCTTTGCATGGTAGCTTGAAACTGCCATAATTAATATTTTTGGAAAATCCTGGCTGGCCCAGTTACTAGAGCAGTCTAGCTGACTGTGATAATACCTGTTTAACTCTGAAATATGTAGGGAAACAGCAGGGAAGTAAGAACAGGGTTTTTTTTTCCTTTTTAATTGCACAACTGGAAATAAAAAACATGCCAACAGAAAAAAATAAAACAAGCACCAGAATTTTTTCAGTCAGGGAAGAAGCAGCCTGTTTTATTAATGACAGCCAATATGATCAGAGATGAAGCAATTTGTCAGCGCCCGTTTTCACTGTGAATAATCCAAGCTGGCCCTTGAAGACAACCTCTAACTCAATTACAGCTGGGTTTAGAGCTCAGCAAATTGCATTACCCAAAACTTCAGAAGGGCTTGGAAGAATAAAATATAAAGTAAATTTTTTGCTACAAAACCACTCTCCATAATCAGTTATATTCTGCCTAGGCAGGGACTCTGACCCCTTAATTGGCTTAGGACATTTTTCCTAGCTGGGGATGCTGATATGAAAGGATACCCAGGATATTATCTGTGTCCAAATGCTGTTTCCAAATCCCCAAGGCTCTCTTGTTCCCAATCAGATGCCCTGCCTGTATTTCCTACACAGGGGACTGTCACAGACATATTTTCTGAAAAATCCTTCTGCCAGCATCTTTTCTCCTGAGAAGCTGGGAAGCTTCAGCTTCTCCATGATTTGCTGCTTTGGAAGATGATTTGGAGAATTGTTCACCCAGCATGTGAATTGTTTTTACTTGATGACCAATGACAGCCACCTGTGTTGAGGCTGTGAGCAGTCACAAGATTTTATTATCATTCCATTCCTTTCTTTGCTAGCCTTCTGA